>OZ018330.1:162971571-163066571 GCA_963969495.1 Ceratothoa steindachneri | reverse complement strand
CTGCCTCCTTTTGTATTAGCCCACTACCACCCACCTCCAGCACACAAGTGATAGCACGTGCCCCTTTTCGTTCGGTTGTTGTTGTTGTTGTTTTTTATTTCGAGGAAATATATTTAAGTAAATTTGTTCTATTCGCCCGTTATAAAATTCTTTTGGTATCTTATTTAGATTGGGGAATTTGGCCTCATTTTGAAGTGTGCACACTTCCGTTGTAAATATAAATTATTGTAATTATCATTGTACATTTTCTTTGTAAGTAAAGGGACTGTATATACAATCCGTTTCATTCTCCTTCGATTTCTCCCGTCCGGATGACTGTAGGAAGCGGGTTGGATCGATTGGTGGTTAGTCTAGATTTTCGGCCTGCTACATTTGGCACCCGAATAGGGACGTGAGACTTCGAAACCGGGAGCGTGACGGGATTGGATTGCAGTCCATACCCAATTGGCGTGACAAGTAGTTTGATTGATTTTTCCCTCTTCCTATCTTTTCACTAACTTGAGAAAAATGGCTGTGGCAGAAACTTTGAATGGAGAAGTAGTGCGATTGAGACTGGAGTTGAGAAAGAAAGAAGAGGAGTGTGAAATGCTGCGGGGGAATGATTGAGGGAATAAAGAATGAAATGAAAGGGATGAATGAAAAGACTGATAGGATAAGGAAGGAAATGGGAGACCGACGGGATCAGACTGACCGACGGATGCAGGACCTATACAACATGATGACAGGTGCTGGACCAGCCCCAGGACCTACAACCCTGACCCCTGCTCCTAATGAAGGGACTTCACTAAATGGAATGGTGCAGTGTGATTGAGTCTAAAGAAGATACGATGAGTGGTAGGAAGGATGGAGAATGGAAGAGAGATGAACGCAAGAGAAGGAAGAGTGGTGCAAAGGGGAAGGATAGGAAGGTAAGAGGCAAGAGTGTGGACTCATTGTACTCGGATGAAGGAGAGAGTGATGGTATGATTGGAATGAGTGATGGTATGATTGGAATGAGTGAGACCGAGATTAGCTCTTCGGAGAGTGAAGTGAATGTGGGGAAAGGTATTTTGATAAGGGAAGTGTCAAAGATAGATCGATTTAGGTTACATGGTGGGAAAAGTGTGGAAGAATTCTTCGGGGAATTTGAGCGATATTGTAAGCTCAAGTACCAGGAGAATAAGGGATACTGAATGAATGTTTTGGGGGAATGTTTGGAGGGAAAAGTATTGGAGTTTTTCCGTGTGATTACAAGTGTGGGGGAACCGAGGTACGATGTAGTGAAGAAAAGATTGATTGGGCAGGTGAAACGAATGAAAGAGAATGTGAAGTATAAAAGGGTGAATGAATTTGAGAAGGCTCGAATGGGGAAGAGTGAAAGTGTGAACATGTATGCACACAGGATTAAGAGTATTGCGAGAAAGAGGTATGGTGATGAGGATGTAAATGAATGTAAATCACTGATGAGGAAGTTTTTGGACACGATCCCGCGAAAGGTGAGTGATTGGCTGAGTGAAAAGAGAAAGGAGAGAATGAGGCTGACAGGTGAACGGTTGATGTGGGAGGATGTGTTAGAACTGTTAGAAGATGGACGATTTGATGATGAAAGCGATCTAGAGGAGAATGGATGGTACAGTGTGAATGTTGGAGGTAAGAAGCCCAGGAGCTTTCATCTACCCCAGCAGTTTGTCACCTACAGGGATGCCCTGAAGGCTGCACCAGCTGGAGTGATGTCGAACTTCCTGGGCCGGCAGAATGGATGGGTAAATGGAGGGTGGTCGAATGGAAGGGGGCAGATGAATTTCAAGCGTGGGAATGGATATATGAGAGAGAAACCGAGGTATGTGCCAGCACACGAGATACCGAATGGTGGGAGAAAGATTGTGGCATGTCGTCGGTGTGGAAGGAAAGGTCATATGTTGGCAGAATGTAAGTGGACATCTGGTGCATGTTTTGGGTGTGGTAAGAAAGGGCATATGATAAAGGATTGCCAGGAAAGTGTGAAAGGGAGCTTCGAGTGTAAAGAAATAGGCCATTTGAAGAAAGATTGTCCGAGGTTGAATGGTGCAGCGACTGGTGGGGAAAGTATGAAATATGCATGTGGTAATTGTGGAAAGGCTGGTCATTATGCAAGGATGTGTCGTGACCAGAGGAATGTATGTAGCTATTGTGCGATCGAAGGACATTCGAGTGAAGAGTGTTGGATTAGACTGAGAGCGCAAGGTGTGAATGGAAAGTCTGAAGCGGGAAACTGAATGGTAAGAGGGTACCTGCTGAAGTATCCTCTGGGTGCATGAGTGTGAGTAATGTGTTGGTAAGTCTGTCTAGTGTGAAAGTGCTGTCTGGTAGGAAGTATGAGTGTCTGAGTGTGAAGGTGGAATTGAATAGAATTGAGTGTTTAGCTTGGATAGATTCTGGATGCAAGGCGAGCTTGGTATATAAAGATGTGTATGACAAGGTTAGCGAGAAAGCCCTCCTGTCTGAGTGTAAGGGTAGTTTGGTAGGTATTGGTAATATGAGAGTGCCTGTGATTGGAATGATAAGGTCACCAGTTCGAATGCATGGTATGATGATGAATGAATGTGAATTATCAGTGATTGATAAGGTGAGTAATGAGTATGGTGTGATTTGGGGCTATGATTTTATGAAAATGAATCGTATGGTTGTGCATCCTGCTAGTGATCAGATTGAGAGAAAGATTGGTAAAAATGGGGTGTATAAGTTGTATGTAGGGAAAGATGGTAGCGTTTTGAGGAGTGTGTTTACTGGTATTGGGGTGACTGCTATGGAGAATGTAAGGCTTGTGAAGGGTGAAAGGGTGTCTGTTAGAGTGAGTTGGAGTAGGGATGTTAGTTTGAATGTGGGTGAGAACACTGTGATATTGGATGGAAAGGATGCGTGTTATAAGGTAAGGCGTGTTGCTTGTGTGTTTGATGGCTTGATGAGAATGAATGATCCGTTTGTATGTGTGCAGGTGGACCCCAGGGTGAAAGGACAGGTGAGGGGTATCCAAGTCGAAGATGTACTCGGTCATCTCTCCACTGTCAATGAAGTAGGTATGGATGATAGTACGGATGTCAGGGTGAATGTTGCAGGTGAAAAGACGTGTGAATGGACGTATAATGAAGTGAAGAGCATGGTGGAATTGGATGGATGTTTAACTGAGTATGAAAGGGAGGATGTGTATCGAATGATATTTGAACGAAAAGAAGCCCTCAGTAAGGGTGATCTGGATTTCGGGGTTGCAAAACTTCCGGAATTCAAGATTGTCCTGAAGGAAGCCTCCCCAATCTATCAGCGGCCGAGGCATTTCCCACGGCCGGTTGCTGATGAGATTGAGGAGCAGTGTGTAGAATTAGAGCAATTAGGGGTGATTGAAGAGAGCGAGAGTGCATGGAATAGTCTAATTGTGCCTGTACGTAAGCCGGATGGAAGATTGCGTTTGTGTGTGGATTATCGAAAGGTGAATGAAAGGACTGTGAAAGAAAGGTTTCCGATGTGTGTGGTATCTGAGTGTGTGTATAGTATACATGGGATGGAGTGGTTTACGAAGCTGGGTCTGGTACGGGGTTATTACCAGATGCCCATTGCTGAGGATAGCCGGCCGGTAACTGCCTTCTCTACCACAAAGAGGCATTACCAGTTCCGGAACCTCAGCTTCGGGTTGGCTAATGCTCCAGGAGCCTTCCAGCGGGCAATGAATGTTGTGTTGAGTAAGTTTGCGAGTAAGAATGTGATTGCGTTTATAGATGATATTTTGATTATGACTGAGACTTTTGAGGAGCATATGAGATTGGTGAATGATGTGTTGAGAACGTTGGAGAGTGTTGGTGTGAAGGTGAAAGTGGCGAAGTGTAAATTGTTTGCGAAAGAAGTGGAATTTCTTGGGCATAAGGTGAGTGAGAATGGGTTGCGAAAATCACCGAAGTATGTTGAGAAGGTGCGATGTTTCCTAAACCGGTGACTGTGAAGCAACTGAAGTCGTTTTGGAGTTTGATTGAGTTCAAGCGAAAGTTTATACGTGATTGTTCTGGTGTGAGTAAGCCTCTGACTGAGTGGATGGGCAAGAAAGGTAGTACGGTTGTCAAGTGGAATGATAAGATGAATGAGGCGTATGAGAGACTGAAAGAGACAGCGGCTGAAAATGTTGAATTGGCTTACCCAGATTATAGTATGAATGCTAAAATGCTTGAATTGTATACAGATGCGAGTGGGTATTGTATGGGAGGTTTTCTGATGCAAGAGCAGCGTTTTAATGGAGAGAATGTCAGGCGAATAATTGGGTATGTATCCAAGGCTATGAATGTTGCAGAACGAAAGTATTCGACTGTGGAACGAGAGTTGCCTGCGATAAGATATTGTTTGAAAGTGTTGCATCCGTTTTTGTATGGTGTGAGGTTTGTGATCAAAACAGATCTTCAACCTCTTGTGTATCTGCAGCGTATGAAGTGGGCTGATAGTAGGATTGCAAGGACTTTGGAAGATTTGAGTGACTTTGACTATGTGATTGAGTATGTGCCTAGTGAACGGAATGGAGTGGCTGATTTGATGTCAAGGTATCCTGGTACGAATGATGAAAATGTGTGTGGAGTGAGTGATCCTGAGTATTTGCCGAAAGGGATTATGAATGGAAAAGAGAGTAAGGGTGGTGGTGATTCCTTGTTTGAGAGTGTTTGGAATGGTTTGCAAGATTTGAAGAGTGATGGAGTAGATGTGAGAGTGCCCGATAGTGTGGATGATTTAAGGAAAGAGGTAATGAATGAAGTATGTAGGAAGCCTGAAAGCATTGGTATAGCAAAGGTGCGGAACTTCAAGGGGTCCCGCCATTTCAGGAAGTGTTGATTGTAGTGAGTCGTTTGTAGTTTGTATGGAGTGATTGTTTATGTGCACTTTGGTGGTGAGAGGCCGATTGTGTACAAGGATGAGAAGATGAAGGGTTTGAATCCTAATGTGGTACATCTGCAATGTTTGAGCGGTGTGCACTACAATTGGGTGATTGAAAAGTTTCCATATATAAGAGAGAAGAATGATTGTCTGGATGAAGATGAGTGTGTGGTGAGTGATGATATGGGAGTTGATGACAGTGTGGATATCAGTGCTGATGTTGGTATGCTTGTTCCTTTTGTGTATTCCGAACATGGTGGACCTGATATGATGGAAGTAAGAGTGAAAGTTGGTGAAAGGTTGTTCTGTGGTTTGATTGATACTGGAGCGCAAGTGTCCTTAGTGAACGAGAGGATTCTGAGTAAGTATGATGAGTTTAGATGTTGCGAGCATAAACCTGTGAAGTTACGGATAAGTGGATTAGGGAATGGCATGATAGTGGCATGGGAACAAGTTAGTCTGAAAGTGAGTTTTGGTAATGGTGTGAATGTGAAGCATGACTTTGTGATTCTGAAAGATGAGCAAATGCCGTGTTGTTTCTTGCTTGGTGTAGACTTTATGAGATTAAATGATTTGTCTTTGGATGCTGATAAGGATTGTCTTATGAAAGGTGAATGTGATGTGATTAAGTTGAATGAGTGTGCGAAGAATGTTGTCAAATTTTGTGGCATGATTGAGTTGGTCATGGATGATGAGAATGAGATTTTAAGTGATGGTGATATTCTAGAGATGCAAGAGATGCGTCCTTTTGTTAGTGAGTTGAAGAGGTGTGTAATGACGCGTGTTGATTTGAATGAATGGCCAGAGTGTTTAAGTGATTTTAAAAGGTATGCTAAGGATTTTGTTGTTTGTATGGATGTTGTATATTTTGTGAGGCATGTGAAGGGTGGTGATGATATGTATGTACCTGTGATGTACCTGTGATGGTTGATCATAAAAGTAAGTTTGTGTATGCAGCGCCTGAATTATACTTTTTATTTTTTTTAGAGTTAAAAGATAAAATTTAGTATGTATGTATGTATGTAGGGATATACACAAATATACACACATTGCTTATACATGCTTTATTTTCATATCTCTTGGGTTGTATGGTATTCAGAAAAGCAGGGCTCCATGCAGAGTGGCACTTGACAATTCTTGCACCATAATGTTGTGCGCTTTCTAATATTTTTTTTAGCACAAACATAACATTGCCTTTGAGCCGATTTCCGTTCGCCCACAGCTGGCATTGAAGCGATATAATGTATTTTTCTGGAAAACCTATCTCTTGTAGTCTATCAAGGGAATTTAATGGACGTCAAGTAGACAGTTGTTTTGAAGTACTAGTCACCGAGTAATGTCTGTCAAGTAATTGTTTTATTACTGTCATTGAAAATTCTCTGAAAGAAAGCCTTTTTTGTGTACAATTTAAATTAATCAAATGTATGTTATATTAATTGGATATGGCAACATCAACAAGACGGTTAAAAAGCTTTTTGTAGCATTTGATGGATTTTCTAAGACATTCGACAAATTGATTATCATATCTGATTTGTCAATTAAGCGCATATTTATATTATAATCCATTATTGCATTCGGTTTCTTTATTTATTTTCCGGTTCTATGATTTTTTTTCCGGAGTTTACTAACTTGCCTTCGTGTACGGAGGTAATAATCGAAACTTCGCGCTTGGCAACCTATCGAATAGCTAACATTCCTTTTTTGTAGTTCACTGGTACTGTGGTGCACATGATGTACACAATATATGTGCATGCTGTGGTGCACACAATATGTGCACACACACCCATGAAGTAGTAACGTGAACACTCAGCCAATGTAAACAAATATATGTGTGTGAAACAAAACAAAAAGAAACTCAAATGAAACATTGTAGCATGTAACAGGATATTTTAGAACCATTCTCATTTTGATTTCCCGAAAAGACCAAAGTTGCGGGGAAAAGGTAAAGCTCGATCGCAATGACACTCGGTGAGCATCAAATCACAACGACAATATTATATTTTTAATTTTGTTAAGGAAGGCGAAAAAAAAGCGTTTGACCAAATTTCTTCACCGTTTCAGAATATTTTCTTACTAGAGAAAAGGTTTTCCAAAAGTATTGTATATATATATATATATATATATATATATATATATATATATATATATATATATATATATATATATATATATATATATATATATATATATATATATATATATATGTTTGTAAATGTGTTCAAGTATAAAGCGAGCAAATCAGGAGAAGAGAGATGATGCGAGAGAAATCATTTCGATGAGCAGTTTCACATATCGCTCGCGGGTCATACCAATCAAGTCATTTACTCCGCATTAGGATATAGCATTTAAGCAACCGATCTTACATCAAGACGAGTCTTATTCATTTATCGTACCAAAGCACGAACATTAAGAGAGTTGTATTAAAGCATTATCAAAAATAAGCTCGTGAAATCGATAATCAATCTAATTCGAACTCCTCCTCCATTTGCTACCCAAAGTCACTAAATAAATAGAACTGCAGTCTTCTTGTTTTCATCACCATTTTGCTCGAAGGCAAAATCATGTCAGAATTTCTGCTCATCGCCCAGCCCAAAATATTCCTCATTACCTTTGGATCCAGGTAATAATTTCTTGGAGCGTTAGCGTATCACACAAATCCGGTCTAACGATCAACGTTTCGCAACAATCTTATGGGGAGCGCAATAGCAAAGAGGATCACAAAACGAGGTGGAATATAAATATATCTGTTGACCAACGAAGAGATTCTCTTCATCCTCCCCCCCCCCCCCATAAATTGGTGACCCTTTATTAGTGATCAAAAATCGAGTAAGAAAAAATAATATAGGATGGATTCAATAACAAACGAACAAATATTCCAAGAAGAAGCCGCAAACTCCGTAGTCAAGCCCTCGATTTTCAATGACGGCTCCCAAATTAAAATAGATTTGTGAGAATCTATTTTAATTTTGGAGCCACTTATCGATTCATTGCTGGATTCTTCACACTGACAAGTATTGAGAGAAAATCAAAGAGATTTAAGTCATAAAGTCAATATAATGATAACAGTGAGGAACAATGTATTTGGTGAATTGACAAAAGTACATTTTCCTACCTAATTCGAGCATACTGAATTCAAATCTGAAATCAGATTCTCTCTAAATGCAACAGATTTTTCGTAATTTCAATAACTAATATTATACAATAATTTTCATTTTATCACGCCTATCATCATGCCCTTAAGTAATTTTGAATCATCCTTTTGCGTTACAAATACTGTAATAAAATAGATGCTAATTTATTAATGACCGTACATCAGGCTGGAGGACCTCTTCTTGATTTCAATCGGGCAAAAAGTTGAGTTTGTAACTCTTTCTCTTGTAAGTTTTCTCTGGCTGATCTCTTCTAATCGTTCAGCAGTAGTACGCCATCATGTGTCTATCCCAGTGACCTTGGTGGCGCTCTTCCATCGTCATCAAATCCTGATGGAAGCGTTCCCCTTGTTCGTCGCTCACGCCTCCCATATTCTCTGGGAATCGGTCTAGGTGACGATTTAGGAAATGCAGCTTCACACTCATGTTGCATCCCAGATCACGATATGCTAAAAGCATATAAATAACCAGATCCTCGTAGATATGCGCTTTTTTGTTTCCCAAGAAGTTGTGAACAACGGCAGAAAATGAGAGCCAGGCTGCCTTCTCTTTTTCATTCATGGTGTTCACGAATCTAGAATCACTCAGAAGTCTTCGGATTTGGGGATCATCAAATACTCCTGCTGTTATTTTTTCGTATGACAAAGGAGGAAACGATGATACTATGTACTGAAAACAATCATTGTCAGTGCTCAACGCCTTGGCATACTGCTTCATCAACCCCAGGTTGAGATGAAGTGGAGGGATAATGATCTTCTCTCGACTTATGATTGGCTCATTAACAATGTTTGGCATTCCTGCTTCCAAAGTTTCCCGAACTAGCCAATCTTTTGGGGACTAGTGTTTGTCACGGTCTCGATTGTCCTACACACAGATATAGCATGGAAACTTTGTATATCCCTTCTGCTGGCCAAGGAGGAAGTTGACCATCTTAAGGTCTACACATATGATCCAACTGTGTTCATGGTACTTAAGTAAATCCATGATTATTCTTATGTCATCGTGAGTTTGTCACAGATGGACAGAGTGACCGAGAGGAACTGCACCAAAGTCATTGCCATTATGCAAAAGGACACACTTGAGGCTACGCTTGGAGCTATCCAAAAACAGTCTCCACTCAGCAGGGTTATAGGTGCCAAGTTCCATCTCGGTAAACATACCAGGAACATCGTGGCAGTATACAAATTGTTCATCCTCAGAGAAATACTTAACAAATGTACTCTCCCTTGTTCGATAATATGATACCCGTACCGACCTGTCAAGCATATGTCTTTCACTCAACCTGGAGGCGAAAAGTTCTGCAGCTTTCTTGGAGAGCGCCAAATCATGTATTAAATCATTTGAATCCTCTTGATTGAAACAGTGAGGAGCTAATGACTGTTCAGCATCTGATGATTAATCTGCCCACTCTGAATCCATTCCGTGAACGTCCATATCAGGTACATCATTTTCACTCTCGGAGGAAGAAAATCACCTGAAAATCGGAACTGGTAAAGATTCAGAATGAGCTATTGGCCGAGTCGCCGAGGGAATGTTTGGGTAGTCGATCTTGTGCCGATTTTTCTTGCCAATCCCTTTAGTATTCAACAGACAGAAAAACCAGTCCGATACATGATCCTTTAGCTCTCGCCACACCATGGGGATTCCAAATGGAAGACCATTTCTCTTTCCTTTCGTCCACTTATAGCAATGCCTCTGGGCATTCCTGTAATAAAAACCTCCTGGTAAACATATATATATATATATATATATATATATATATATATATATATATATATATATATATATATATATATATACACACATCAATTATTATGTAAAATTCATATGCAATTATTTTACTTAACTTTTGTAAATTAAATCATTTTATGTACAACTTAATAATTAATTAATTCATTTATTTTACTTGTCAGTTCATTTAACGTACTGTTTCAAACATCATCTCTTAAAATTTCACACAAACAAACAAACACACGCTTTCAGCTCGACCAAATAGCACACTATTCTTTCCCAGTCGACTCGCAACATTCATCGTATAAAGCCCCTAATTCATAGTCACTATATTATTCACCATATTATTTCACCATATTATTCCACCATATTATTTCATATATATTCCACATACTTCATTTCTCTTCGCATCTTGTTACTGTAAATCATATGTTACAATATCTTATATTGTATACCTAATCTACTTATCTCATTGAACATTCGTTGATTCTATGAATTTATTCATATTTGTTTAATTGTTTTTCTTAAAACCCAGTTCATTATTTCAAATTTTATTTCGCTGTCGTCTTAGGCCTAAAAACTATCAGCCGACAACTTCGATTAAACAAATTTATGGTTATGGTTTTCGAAATGCTATTTAGGCTGATTTATTAACAAAAAAATAAATCACATGAATAACCATATACTATACACTCAAGAAGATGTTCCACACAACTATGGCAAACAGCATGTGGGGCCCACTTCTTATCTTGATCGCCAAGAGGAACATCAAAATATGCCTTATAAGTGCGGATCACAAAGTTTGATATATTGCGCCTTTGACGAACTAGCATGTTAAAGCCACATATGTAGCAGAAGGTGTCTTGATCATTAACGCAATTTCCTCTTGACGAAGCCATCACTCTAAATGAGACCTAAAAAACGAAACAAAAATGTCAATATTTTGCACAATAACACTTATTACTATCTTACTACTATGTACTGTGAAGTATTTTATTTCTACAAGCGCCCTCCCTGTCCGTCCGGAGGGCAGTTTTCGGGGAAACGATAAAATAGAAATTACAGAATAACTATAACATGTAGGTATGAATGGATTATATATTTGAAATCAGCATGAAAAAACGAATTAAAATTGGCAGATAAATCAAGGTCACCAGAAAATGTGGTTAAAATTGTTCCCCTGTGTTATCGATGACCATTTACACATCCACCCAAAATGCAAGACAGTGGTTCAGAAATTCAACTAAGTATGCAACCCGCCACAAGTAGACGTCGTTAATCCTCCACCAAATTCCGTGTTTTATACCATTGAGACAGGAGGTTCACCACCAACTTTTGCTCGCTCAAGACCCCTTTCTATGGAAAAGCTGGAATGCAACTTTTGCTTATCTATTGAAAGAAGGCGTAGTGAGGCCCTCAAAATCACCATGGGCACCACCGATTCACATGGGGGAAAAGAAAGATTCGAAAGGATACAGAGTGGTGGGTGATGCAAGAAATCCGTGCTATCCTTATTTTTAAAGCATGTTGTGTACCGATAGAGTCATTGTGAGCTAATAACTAAATGCATTTTATTCTGTATTTCCTTATGTTATCAAGATGTAAATATATAAATAAGAGTATAGAATATGGTTTGTTAACGCACACAAATATAAAGTGCACATCCGTTTGTACAACTATATTATCTTAGTCGAACTTGCGAACCCCGAACTATGCTTGTATATATGTGTAAATATGTTAATTAGTATATGATATGTATATATTCTATATCAAAGATACTAAGTATCTCTCTCAGGGGGAATTGATGTGGTCCACATAGTGCACACAATTTATGTACATGCTGTGGTGCACACAATATGTGCACACACACACCCATGAAGTAGTAACGTGTACACTCAGCCAATGTAAACAAATATATGTGTGTGAAACGAAACAAAAAGAAACTCAAATGAAACATTGTAGCATGTAACAGGATATTTTAGAACCATTCTCATTTTGATTTCCCGAAAAGACCACAGTTGCGGAGAAAAGGTAAACTGGGAATGAGACTAATTATTCTGTGGTTACAAAAGGGAACCTTAAAATGGGTTTGCTCGATCGTAACGACACTCGGTGAGCATCAAATTACAACCACAATATTATATTTTTATTTTTGTTAGGGAAGACAAAAAAAAGCGTTTGACCAAATTTCACCGTTTCAGAATATTTTCTCACGAGAGAAAAGGTTTTCAAAAGTATTGTATATATATATATATCTGTATGTTTGTAAATGTGTTCAAGTATAAAGCGAGCAAATCGAGGAGGAGAGAGATGATGCGAGAGAAATCATTTCGATGAGCAGTTTCACATATCGCTCGCGGGTCATACCAATCAAGTCATTTACTCCGCATTAGGATATAGCATTTAAGCAACCGATCTTACATCAAGACGAGTCTTATTCATTTATCGTACCAAAGCACGAACATTAAGAGAGTTATATTTAAACATTATAAAAAATAAGCTCGTGAAATCGATAATCAATCTAATTCGAACTCCTCCTCCATTTGCTACCCAAAGTCACTAAATAAATAGAACTGCAGTCTTCTTGTTTTCATCACCATTTTGCTCGAAGGCAAAATCATATCAGAATTTCTGCTCATCGCCCAGCCAAAAATTTTCCTCATTACCTTTGGATCCAGATAATAATTTCTCGGAACGTTATCGTATCACACAAATCCGGTCTAACGATCAACGTTTCGCAACAATCTTATGGGGAGTGCAATAGCAAAGAGGATCACAAAACGAGGTGGAATATAAATATATCTGGTGACCAAGGAAGACATCCTTTCATCTTCCACCCCCACCCCCCGATAGTACCTTTAGTTATGGCCTTGTCTAAGTTGGGCATATTTTTGCGGTTTCTTTTTACTGTTCCACAGAGCCCCGTATTCTGATCAAGAAGGAAAGAGCACAAAGCAGGGCTTGTGTACCAATTATGTCTATATAAAATATGCCCAAATCTTAGATATGTATCCATCAGTCTTTTCACAATTGCCCGGATATTCCTAGTGGATCATTATGGTCAATATCTGTGTTTTTTCCTGTGTAAAGTATCATATCTAAGATAATCACTGTCTCACAATCGCACATAACAAAAAACTTGAGCCGAAGTGATGTCTTTTTGAAGGGATGTATTGTTTGAGTGACAGCCGACCCTTGAATGAAACGAAGGATTCGTCTATCACTAGTTTTTGAAAGGGGGCAAAACCTCTTTAGAATTTGTCTTTCAATGAATAGAAGAAGCGTCCTATTTTCCATATTCTCCCTCTTATTCTTCCAACCAAATTGTCAGCAAAGTGAGGAAACCTTGAGATCAGCTGATGTCGCTTCCTTGAAATAAATTTCCTAAAAATAGCAGTTTCAATAAAGGCATCAGTTGACCAGTAGTCAGCTAATTTATGCTTCTTCACATGAGGAATTAGGAGGGTGAAGACAATAAAAACGTAAACCTCGCTTACAGATAATATTTTCCATCTATGTGCGGTGGATGAATAAGAGAAGGGGGTTTCTGAACTTTGTTTATAATAGCGATTTGTTTCCATGCATATATCTGATAGGATTTCACAATTAAAAAATGCTTATAAAATACGCATAAGGCTTACTTTCCGAGTTTAAAGCCATGTGCGCTTGTATTCCTGGAGGGTCATCCGGAAATATGATTTTCATGGGGGAGAAATGGAGGCAGCGTTGCCACGTTTCATCAATTTGATTATTTTCAGAAATAATTAACTCTAATTCGTCATCGGATGGGTCTGAACTATTATTATCACTGTTTGTTAGTTAAAAATACGTGTGATAGGCCAAATACCGAATAAATATTTAAAAAAAAAGAAGTAAATGCACCTTTACCTGAACAAAAGGACGCTTCACGGGGCCGCTTTAAGGAGCTGCGGGGCCCGTAGCACAAGGAACATCGGGGTCCACACCCGTATATATGTATATATATATATATATATATATATATATATATATTATCCTCCCCCCCCCATATTTTCCTTTGCTGCTAAAGAAAAAATTCTTCTAGGAATTTAAAAGAACTGCCAGTATGGCTGGGAGGACTCAACTAAAAAGGAGGGTTTTATTTTGTACACTTTTATTCCTTTTTAAAGAACATCACCGTGTACTACTATAACATAATGCCAGATTTATTATACTATGCAGTATGCTCTAGTGAAGTTTCTTATATTTTTCTGATATTAATATCATATATAATAATAATATAAAAAATCAGGAAAAATGAATAATTATTTTGTCTCGGCCTTCTGTGCCTAAGGGAAAAAAAGCTAATTATTACTAATTTTTTACGTCCCCGCGGGGCCCGTAGCACGTGCTACATGTGCTACTAGGTTAAACCAGCACTGACGCTTCATAGGCCTTAAAACCATCAGAGTTTCAATTGAAGCGATGGGTACTTTCGCGCTCAACCTCTTTTGAGGCTCTTGGGATCGCGAAGGTTAAGTCCTGTCGTTTTTAGCTGCAGCTATCTCCAACATTAGTAAACTTACCTACATACACCCGCATATGACACGATTTATTTCGCTTATGCCTAATAGGGTAGACCCTATTCAAGAATAAAAGCCTACTTATCGTTGTTTTCCTTTCGAGTCCTTTCCTTTAACCCTGAGGTAACCAAGGCACCTTCTGGAACATAGCCTAGAAGAAGAATCTACGTGAAACCTTTGGAGTCAGAGCAACCTCTCACCCGTAGACTGGTAACCTTAAGACGCGCAATAACACCGATGACCTTTTCCACCACATACGGGTAACATTCAACACTCTCTATACACTGGTATCAAGAGATACTGACATCTATTCACTGCTCCAAAGAGTGTAGGCGGAGATTTTTCAGGACTCGTTTTCCTTTCGAGTCCTTTCCTTTAACCCTGAGGTAACCAAGGCACCTTCTGGAACATAGCCTAGAAGAAGAATCTACGTGAAACCTTTGGAGTCCGAGCAACCTCTCACCCGTAGACTGGTAACCTTAAGACGCGCAATAACACCGATGACCTTTTCCATCACATACGGGTAACATTCAAAACCCGCTATAAACCGGTATCAAGAGATACTGACATCTATTCACTGCTCCAAAGAGTGTAGGCGGAGATTTTTCAGGACTCGTTTTCCTTTCGAGTCCTTTCCTTTAATCCTGAAGTAACGAAGGCATCTTCTGGAACCCAGCCTAGAAGAAGAATCTACGTGAAACCTTTGAAGTCAGAGCAACCTCTCACCCGTAGACCGGTAATCTTAAGACTCGCAATAACACCGATGACCCTTTCCATCACATACGGGTAACATTCAAAACCCGCTATAAACCGGTATCAAGACATCCCGCCATACATTCACTGCTCCACAGAGTGTATGCAGAGATTTTTCAGCTTGTACTGCATATGCGTCTGGAACGCTCTTCCCGATGCTGTTGTCGATGTGGAGTCTCTGGAAAGTTTCAAGAAACAATTGCATGACTTTCTTGGACCTCTCCTTTACGAATATTTTTATTAAAAAATAATTTTGCATGTCCTGTACTGATTTATGCATGTGACACGCGACTCTGCTCACTGTACTTAATATCTTTCTTTTATAGGTAACATAATTACTAAATGTCAGTTGGCGTGCTTGCAGATATAGGCTGCCCTAACTTAATTCAAATCATCTTTGATTTGTGTCAGTAACGAAAGTGCTATACTATAGGGAAGGAAATCAGGCGATTCCTTTTGACTTTATCAAACATTTTGATAGAGTTCACCACGTAACCTTGTTACATAAACTACGCACTATTGGTATTTCAGGTAATTTCTTACTCTGGATTAATAACTTCCTTACCAACAGGACGATGAGTATGTCTATTGAAGGCATCGACAGCAGAGCGCTACTCTAGTATATGGTTATTCATGGGATTTATTTTCTGTTAATAAATCAGCCTAAATAGCGTTTCGAAAACCATAACCATAAATTTGTTTGATCGAAGTTGTCGCCTGCTAGTTTTTAGACCTAAGACGAAAGCGAAATAAATTTTGAAATAATATACTGGGTTTTAAGAAAAAAAATTAAACAAATATAAATATATTCATAGAATCAACGAATGTACAATGAGATAAGTTGGATTAGGTATACAATGTAAGATATGGTAAAATATGATTTACAGTAACGAGATGTGAAGAGAAATGAAGTACGTGAAATAAATATGAAATAATATGGTGGAATAATATGGTGAAATAATATGGTTGAATAATATGGTAACTATGATGGACTGTGAATTAGGAGGCTGCAAATAGGAGAAGTAAATATAATTAGGACCGACTCTCGTATGGTCGTTTGCAGAGAATTGCGAGAGGATGTGGAATTAAATTAAGTATGATTTGTTTGGAGGTAAATGATTAATTGTTGAAGGAATGATTACCGACCTTAATGCGGAGAATGGCGAGAGTCGAATGGGAGAGAATAGTGTGCCAGAAGGTCGAGCTGAAAGCGTGTGTTTGTTTGTTTGTGTGTGAAATTTTAAGAGATGTTGTTTGAAACAGTAGTACGTTAAATGAATTGACAAGTAAGATAAATTATTCAATTAATTATTAAGTTGTACATATAATATGATTTATTTTACAAAAGTTAAGTAAAATAATTGAACGATTTAATTGACAAAAGTAAAAGAATTGCATGATATGAATTTTGCATAATAATTGATGTATATATATATATATATATATATATATATATATATATATATATATATATATATATATATATATATATATATATATATATATATATATATATTAAGTTTCCCCATGAGGATTTTATTTTAGAAATGCCCAGAGGAATTGCTATACTACCAATCACAAGTGGCGTCCCCAAGGGTCCGTTTTTGGGCCCATACTATTCTTGCTCATTGTAATCATCTTGGTTCAAATATAACTTGTAACTATAAGATGTTCGCATATGACCTTAAACTCGTAAGGCAGCATTCTTCCAGCCCCTCACCCCATCTCCCTTGGAGCTCCAACTCAACATTGATACTCTTGCCCGTGTTGCCTCTTTATAGCGTCTAAGCTTTACTCCTAACACACGTTCACCTTAGATTCAAACGTTGACTTAACCATCCAGACAACGCTACATACCATATTGGGGACGTTCAACTTAATACTGTTATCTCTCCCAAAGAGCTTGGAGTCCTAGTTAATACCAAACTGAGATTTTATTCTTATATCCTGGAGACTGTAGCCAAGGTTGGTGGTATTGCAACAAACTTGCTGAAGTCCACAGTGCGTCGATCACCATCCTTTATGAATTCCTTACTCATTTCAGACATCAGATCACTCATTGACTTTGCCTCCCCTGTGTGGTGCACTGGATTCCTTGGAGATATTGCATTAGTCGAGGCGGTTCAACGACGTTGGACAAAACAGGTGGCTAATCACTCTCTTCTCCCATATAAAGAACGCCTTTCTAGTCTAAACCTATTTTCCATTCGAGGAAGATTGTTGAGGACCAATCTAATTCAATGCTATAAATTTGTTCATGATCTTTCTCCCATCAAGCCCTAAGATTTGTTCATAGTTACACCTGATCAAAGAGTAAGAGGACATAAGTATAAAAGCTTCTTACCACTCACTGCAACTGAGGTGAGGAGGAGATTTTTCTCCTGTCGAGTAAAATATCCTATAGGAACTCCCTAAATAGGATATTATTGATAGTCTATCCCTTGCCCATTTTAAATCTAAATTGACTCATCACCTCCACAACATCCTAAACTATCAATATTTTCATCAAATTTCTTTTTAATGTAATATTCACCGTTTTACAACAAGTCAGACACACTCTACCAGTCACACTTTGCTCTATGATTAAATTATTATACATATCATAACATAATTTCACGGATGACAAAAGCCACAAGGGCCTATCAAAGGTCATCCACATCTGTCAAAACCCCACCCACAAAATGCATCCATAGGATTGTGTCAGATCATTCATATACAATATACAATTTAAACAATCCATAGGATTGTGTCAGATCATGCATCTACAATATACAATTTAAACAATCCATAGGATTGTGTCAGATCCTGACTGGTGTGTCATATCCTACGGGTTACTAATCTTTGGCGCTCCATGCGCTGCCGATTAGTGGGACTACCAGGTGAGTAAACCAGGTGAGTGCATAGCTCATATGAAATGGATGGGCATTGGCTGAGCTCAGTAGAGGATGAGAAAGATCTAGGAGTAGTAATAGATAAGTCATTAAGGTTTTCTGAACAGTGTATTGAAGCAAGAAATAGGGCAAATAGAGTGCTGGGTTTCATTAAAAGAAATGTCAGTTACAAAAGTAGGGAGGTTATTCTTAAACTCTATAACTCTTATGTTAGGCCACATCTAGAGTACTGTATACAGGCATGGTCCCGACATTTTAGACACGATTTTAACTTTCTCGAGTCAGTGCAATGGAGGGCAACAAAGATTATTCCTTCCCTGAGGCACCTTGAATATATAGATAGACTGAGGGTATTAAATATGTTCTCGTTCGAAAGGAGGTGTGTGAGAGGGGATATGATTGAGCTTTTTAAACAAATTTCTGGGATAGATAAATTGGATGTTAGCAAGTTTTTTGAGTTAGATGGTGGAAATCGGACTAGAGGTCACCACTTGAAAATTAAAAAGCAAGGGTGTAGGTTGGATTTAAGAAAATATTTTTACACCAATAGAGTGGTAGACTTCTGGAACAAATCTCCGCGGAGGGTAGTAGGTAGTCCAAATCTAAATGTATTTAAGAGTAGGTTGGATGAGCTTATGGGGAGGGAAGGTTGTGATGGTTCCTAAGTTTTGTATATATTAATATTGTTTGTATATATCTATAGCTGCATGATTAAATTCTTGACAAGCCTTGATTGGTGATACCCTTGTTTCTGGACGCAATCCTCTGGATGTAGTTTTCCTGGGAGTTTGGGTGCCTTGAAAAAGAGGCCGTTTGACTCGGATGACCTATGACGAGCCCTTGTGGCTTTTGTCATCTGTTATATTATATTGTGGGGGACTTTGATTTTGTCTTCCCCTGGTGATGGTGCTTTTTGTGGGTGGGTTTTGACGGATGCGGATGACCTTTGATAGGCCCTTGGGCTTTTGTCATCCGTGAAATTATGTTATGTTATGTTATATACTAATTATAGCATCTCTGGTTTTTCTTTCATAGTAATTAAATATTTTGAGATATATAGAGGAATATGACAACTTTAATTGTAGCTAAATGATTGTTATTCAATTAAATAGATGTTGATTTTAATTCCCTCTTCCTAAATATTTCTTTGTGACTCCGATCGTGGGTATATGTGAAGCCTTTTAAGTTCATTGAATTCAATTCAAACAACAACAATAATAGCGTTCAGCTTGCTCCAATATGGCGGAGGTAAACATAAATTCTCTTCGCTGTTAAAGTTTATTTTATTACAGGTTTAATACTTTAATTGGACGGACTAAAAGCCAAACAAAGATTAATTCAATACGAATTTTCATTAGATCGTATGCATTATAGTGTGTAAAATTTTAAAATATGTTTTGTGTATTAGGAACGTAAGCTTGTGCTGGACGTTATACCAGTATATTATACTATTTATCTTTATCCAAATGGAAATTGAGTGGCTTAACCATCTTAGATCGCATTCACAAAATTAATTTAATATTCTTAAGAATGAGACAGTGAGTTCCGTAAAGTTGAAGATAAGCTCCTTGGTTGCTAATTTATATTTATAGATAATTATATATTAATTGGAACGTATATGATAAAGGTTAAAACTGAAGATGCATACCCCATGAGCTTCCCCGCTCACATTCCTATAATATTTTGGGTAATTATATAGAGTGTGCCCGGATCCGAGTCCGAGCTTATTTTGTGCTATTTTTGGTTACTTTTCCTAGCTACTCTTTCTGAGCTGAAATTATGAAGTTTATGGCGATTTTCGCTTCTATACTGGTGGGCTGTGCCCCCCAGACCCCCCCCCCCAAGGATTGAAACAGGGTCTTTGTAGGCAACAATGAGCCAATGCTCAAAATACAACTATTGTTTCTTAGGTAATACTTCAGATTTGGGGCGCACGGTAGGTGGCGCTGTTATTAGGCTACAATTTTGGGCTATAATATATGTCTTATGATGTTAGACAGTAGCTTCAGATGTGATTTCAGATGTGGGCTAAGGAACTTAACTTATGGTGAAAGGCTCAGAAAACTAAATCTACATACATTGGAAAGGAGAAGAGTCAGGGGGGAATTGATTGAAGTCTTCAAATGGGTAAAAGGATATAATAAAGGGGATCTGGGTAAGGTTCTTATACTTAGTGAACATCACAGGACACGTATGATAAGCATAGGTTTAGGAAGGAGATTGGGAGGAATTGGTTTACAAATCGTGTGGTAGATGAATGGAATAGGCTCACTAGACATGTGATAGAAGCCTCCTCTCTGGGTAGTTTTAAGAATAGATTAGATAAATATATGGATGAAGCTGCTAGATGGGACTGACTTTTTTTATGTATACTTACTTACTTGGTATACTTGGTCGTGTTTAGAGGTCTACGCCTCACAGTCGTGGTGGTCCACCGCTGCTGCCGTCCCTTGTGTCCCGTTTCATTAGAGCCACCTGGTCCGGTATTGAGTTTGACTCCGCTCGGCAATACTTTATGTATCCCGGTACTGTGGGTTCGTCTGGTAGCGACCTTAAGTATTTGTCCAGGCTTGATTTAAATCGCTCCACACGGCAGGAGGTCAACTTTCTTGTTTCCTTGGGGAGTGTGTTGAATATCCGCGGCCCCTCTTGTAGCAAGCTTGATGCCAACAGTGATCTTATTCTTGTTGGGGCTCCCGCAGGTAAGGATCTTCTTCCACATTTTCTCCCAGTTCTCTCATTTTCATGGATGTACAGTACAGAGGGATTTGGATCTGGCACTAATTGTTCCAAGATCTTCCATAGATAGATTACTCTATATCTCTCTCTTCTCCTCTGCTGAGAGTAGAGGCCTAGAGTTTTGAGTCTTTGCCAGTAGTCCAATTCCCTCATGCCCCTGATTTGTCTGGTGAACATTCTTTGTACTGTCTCCAGCATCTGTATTTCCCTTTTCTTGGATGGGGACCACAGTTGGCTGCAGTAATCTAGTATGGGTTGTACTAGGGCTTTCCAAAGGGTTAGCATAGGTTCAGGTTCCCTCGATGAGAAGGTTCTAAGGATCCATCCACTCATGCCTCTGGCTTTCTTCACTGCTTCTCCAATGTGGTGGCTGAAGGTACCATCGCTTTCCAGATATACACCCAAGCATTTCACGTGTTCCTTTGGTATTATCTCTTTACCACTCTCTGTGAGGAGCTTTGTGTTTGATTTTATATGCTGGTTTGTGCCATATCTCAGTACTTCAAACTTATCTTCATTAAAGTCCATGTTGTTCTCTTTGGCCCAGTCATATATTTTGTCCAGGTCTTCTTGGAGCAGATGCACTTCTTCTTCCTTCTTGATTTGCCGACTGATGTGCGTGTCATCGGCGAAAGACATGAGGGATGCTCCGGCTCCTGCGCCAATATCATTCAAATGTATCAGAAACAATAGTGGGCCAAGAACCAAACCTTGTGGTACTCCACTTATTACTTTGGCCTCTTCTGACTTTTGGGACTCTACAGTCACAAACTGTGTTCTGTCTGAGAGGAAGCTATGTATCCACTCACCTATTTTACCCTTTATTCCTAGACCTTTTAGCTTATGGAGTAATATCCCATGATCCACTTTATCAAATGCCTTAGAAAAATCCAAGAACACCGTATCAACATTTTCTCCTTTGGCTAGGCTTTGTAGGACCCAGTCATAGTGGGCCAACATGTTTGAGAGGCAAGATCTTCCTTTTCTAAAACCATGTTGTGAGTGTGTGAGTAGCTTATTTTCCTCCAGGTACTCTAGTATCTTATTTCTGACACATTTTTCAAATATTTTAATTAAGTGTGTGGTCAGGGCTACTGGCCTATAATTTTTGGGCAGGGTCCTGTCTCCTCCTTTGTAAATGGGGCTGATTGCTGCTTTCTTGAGTGGGCTTGGAATTTCTCCTGCGTCTATTGAACAGCTCCAAAGCCTACTGATGGGTTCCGCCAGGATTTCCTTGCATTTGAGGAGCAAAATTGCAGGTATTCCGTCTGGTCCAGGAGCTGCATTGTTTCTTAGCTCTCCTATTGCCCTCTCAATTTCTTTGGGTGTGATATCCATGTCCGTGATGGCTGGTCCAGGGTGAGCTTCAGTGAAGAAGGTAGCTGGGTCTTTAACTTGTTTTGTTACCTGTGGCGTACTGAATGGAATGCTCTACTGTACTGTTTGACCAGAATCCTGGACATTTCTTCTGGGTCCTTCGTAGTTTGTCCCTGGTCTGTTTGTAGTGGCCCAATCTTAGTTTTTACTTTAGTGGAACGTTTGCAGTAGCTGAAGAAGTATTTTGGGTTTCTTTTGATGTTTTCTACCGCTATTCTTTCTTCCCTTTCCCTCTGTTCCGTATGGGATTCCATGATTTGGGTTTCTACCTTTAATATTTTTGCACTAAGAGCTTGCATCCTGTCTTTCTTGTGTGCCTTGTCCAACTGTTTGTTTTAGGCTGCTCTTTGTTTCATTAAAACCCTTCTGTCCTTTGGTATTGCAGTAGGTCTGTTTGTTTTCCTTTTCTTTTTGGGGACATGTTCTTGACATGTTTTTGTTATCTGCCATGATCACATCTAGTACTTCACTGGGACTTTTCCCCGTCCTATCGAGGGTCAATTCCCAATCTACTTCACCAAGTCTTTGTTTAATTTCTTCCCAATTTGCCTGTTCACTGAAGAAGTTTAGGGATGCAAGTGTAGATGTTTCCTTCTGGCAGAGAATTGTCCCTTTGGTATTATTTGTACTGTAATTAGTTTCTAGGATTATAAGATTGTGGTCCGATATGATTGTCTTTTCCACCCTGATATTGCTGATGGCCTCTGAGTTATTTTGCGGTTGCGTGAATGGACATAATCCTCTGGATGCATTTTATGTATATTGTAGATTAGATCTGACGAACTCCTTAAGGGTGACAATGTTGATGACTTTTCTCTGGTAAGAAATCTTTTGTGTGTTGACTGGAACAGGAGCTGCCAAGTGTAAGCCATGAATGGTCTTTTGCAGTCTCCTTCTTTTCTTATGTTCTTATGACTCATTACGGCGTTATATTTTTTTGCTGTTTTGGGGATTTGTAATTTTTAGTCTGTATTATTTACTAAATATCTGCGCCTCTGCTCGTTTATAGTTTTTTTCTAAGTTACGTAAGGTTTCTTAATGTCTTATTATTATTTTTTTTTTGTTTTTGTATTTTTTTGTTTCTCAGTGAACCATAACAGCTTCTTACTGGCAACATCGTAGCTTATAAATAGGGTAAACCCGCTTAGCATTTGTTTCTCTTTTGTTATGGCTTTTTTGTGCTCTAGATTCAAATTCAAATTTAGATTATTTAGAGGCGTATAAACTAATCAAGAAACCTATAAAAGTAACATAAGAAAAGAAGGAGACTGCAAAAGACCATTCATAGCCTACACTTGGCAGCTCCTGTTCCATTCAACACACAAAAGATTTCTTACCAGAGAAAAGTCATCAACATTGTAAGTATTGTTTGTCATTAGGTTAGGTTTTTCTGCCAGTAAAAAGCTGTTGGGGGTAAAAAAACATTATATTTTGTCGGGGAGATTATATTTTGCGGTTGCATGAATGGACATAATCCTCTGGATGCATTTTATGTATATTGTAGATTAGATCTGACAAACTCCTGTAAAGGGTGACAATGTTGATGACTTTTCTCTGGTAAGAAATCTTTTGTGTGTTGACTGGAACAGGAGCTGCCAAGTGTAGGCCATGAATGGTCTTTTGCAGTCTCCTTCTTTTCTTATGTTCTTATGTTTTTGGCTGAGCCAATAATCTACATATTTACCGATCGTGAGTTTCAATCAATTGGAGAGGGGGGGGGGGCTTGCCCCCAGTATAGTCTTTTCGTTTGGTTAGTTTCAGTTTCAGTCATTTTTATATAAAGAAAAATGGCGCTGGGTTTATTTCAAATATGACTCCATACGCATGAATATTCAGGCAGGGGTGAACAAAATATAAACAAACAAAAATACACTTTTTCGGCCGAGCTTCCAATCTACATATTTACCGTATATTGTAGATGCATGATCTGACACAATCCTATGGATTCATTTTCTGGGTGAGTTTTGACAGATGTAGATGACCTTTGATAAGCCCTTATGGCTTTTGTCATCCGTGAAATTGTTATGTTATAATTGTCAGTAGATATTTATGTCAGAAGGGTTATTACTGTCATACGTGCCCTATTTACAATAAACCAAAACACGATTATGACAATGTTCTCGATTGAGAGGCAGGACCCAGCGGGAAAATCCTTTCTGAGTCATTAATTTGTATTTACAGGGGTTGCTTTAGCTGTCAGCATCAATATACAATTTATCGCACCAAAACACCGAATTTTTGTTTATTATAAGCTCTGCCTTACAATTTTGACACTTGCATGTAGATTTTAATAGCTCATGGGCTTCAAAAACAGCAACGCATTTATCGTTGTCGGATAAAACAGCACCTAAATGGGGAAAATTTAACGAGCACGCTATGCAGGAAAAAGACATTTTGACTAATGGGGCGAAAAACACCCGAGTGGTGTTTAAATCTGACCGATGTGGTCGGAAAGGTATTGAAATTTTTTTTTTTTACAGAATTTGAGAATTTGTATTTCTTGAACTACACATATAAAAACACTAATACTGAATGCATCCTTTTGGAACAAGAATCAAAATAAAGGTTGTAAAAAAATCTTTTTTGAGGCAAAAAAATAAGAGTAATTTTTTAGTCAGAATTAAGAAGTCAGACTTCGTTAACAACACCAAAATATGGTTTTATCGAGCATTAAACAATGGAAAATTAAGTAAAAAGTAATTAAAAAAGACTAAATAATGTCAGGCATAGGGTAGGTAGGATATATAGAAACGAAATAAGGGAAAAAACATAAAAGAAAAGAAAAACCTAGTTTTGCTCTGCCTTGGTCATTGACAGAACTGAATACAGATCTGTGATTGGCCAGTGGGATAGCAGAAAAACACTGAAAAATAGCCCCCAAAATAAGCTAGAATCACATCCGCCCATACTCGCAACATTTACCATATTTTGTCCATTTCCCAATGTTTTACTGTTGCATTAATGTTTGTTTCATTGCTTGTTTGAGGGTGAGTGTATCAAGCCCCCCCCGCCCTATATATAGTAACCAATAGTACCGCTTGAAATCGGCATCCAGTAACCAAACAATAAAACATTAGATAAAGTTGAAGATGAGCTGCTCCTGTGATCTCCGACCCGAGCTTAGCCTCTCTGCTCCTGGACCATCCAGGCCAATGAGCACGGTTGATTCTGCGCCCATTCAGGGCCCTTCTGCAGGTTCTACTCAACCCGGGCGCTCCCTTGGTAAAGCTGGTGGCAAAAGGGGTTCATACCCAGCCCCAGCTAAAACCAGGGCTCCCCCCCTTTCCCCAGCGTGACCGTTTCCTGTAAGGTGAAACGGCCATGTGCCTCCACAGAGTCGTTAGACTCACAGGAGGCAACACCCCTGAAGTTGGTCGCCAGGCCATCTTCCGGGGTTCCTAAAGCTGTCCCCCGAAAGGAGGACAGCAAGAAAGGTGATTAGACTCCTTCGCCCACGCCTAGTGGTGCGCTGAGTGGCTTGGAGACTGTGGTTCCTCGAAAAGAGGGCCCCCCCATCACCTCTGTAGCCACAACGCCCCCTAAGGTTTCAAGGTGGAGGGACGAAAAGACTTGCATGGCGAGCCCAACCTCTCCCAATAAGTCCTTGAAGGCGATAGCGCCTTCAGCACTTTGTCCGGCCAATAGCGCCGGGGGTTTTACCCCGGGAAGCGTACGGCCATTCCCGTGAGGGTCTTCAGGTTGAGGAGGGGCCCCGCATCTCCTCCGGGCCAACTGGGAGGAGCTGCGGAGGCTCATCTTGTCCCATTCCCTATTAGCTATTTTTCTGCAGGAGACCATGCTAGGCGCGTGGTCCCTGCCCACCTTTCAGGCAGTGGCTGTCCAGCTTCACCTGGATAGCAGGTATACTGTTATTTCTGCGTATATTCCACCGTCAGCTGACTTTGACGCGGGGGACTTCCGCGCGTCATGGCACGGTTGCCAAGGCCCTTTCACTTGCTGGGAGGTCTGAACAGCGGACATCTTCTCTGGGGAGACTACTCAATTAATCCCAGGGGACAAGCCCTTGCCGATCTGATCGAAGAGCTTGAGATAGGTGTCTTAAATGTGGATAAGTTTACACATCACTGCCCGAGAACCAGTTCATTTTCTTTCCTTTATCTATCTTTGTGCTCTTAGGATGCACAGCCTGATTTTGATTGGGGGGTGGTCGATGACCTCCATGGTAGTGATCACTTTCCCATTCAAATATCATTTTCAGGGCAACTGCCACCTGAGAGCCCACCTCGGTGGTGCTTGGCGCGGGCACGGTGGCCTGCATTCAGGAAATGACTGAATTCTCTATCTCAGTTGAGTAGTTTAGGTCGGTAGATGAGGCCGTTGAGTTCTTCTCCGGCAACCTCATCGTTGCGGGACTGACAACTATTCCCAGAATGTCTGGCCGTTTTGCACATCGACGTCGAGTGTGAAAACGTCCTCAAACAGAAGCGTTATGCCTACATGCGCTATAAGTGCCGCCCGATTGATTTCGTGTTGGTGAATTTCGTTGGGCTAGGTTCTGGTATATTTCGAAGCACGCCCGCCGCTCTTGGTGGGCATGTGTGTCTTCACTTAACGGGAAAGAACCCTCTGGCAGAGTTGTGGAAGCAAGTCAAAAGGTTTTGGAGCAAGTTCTCGCAGGACCCCCCTCCCATTCTCCTGGAGAATGGGACCGCAATCTCGGACCCCACTTCCGTGGTGGAATCCTTCGCGACTGTTTTCTCCGCATTCTCTAGCCGGGATGCTGCTCTGCCAGCATTCAATGCACGTTGTGATGTCACGGAAGGCTGCCGACTGGACTTTACCTCCAGAGGCGGAAAACCCTTCAATGACAGGATTACTGTGAGTGAGTTGCGCTCTGCTCTTGCTTCGTGTGCAGACATGCTTCGACACCTTGGTGAGCGATGCATGACCTTTCTGTTAGATTTGTTCAACAGGATCTGGTTGGAGGGTCTCCTCCCAAGTTGATGGAGAAATTGGTAAATGTTAGATTAGCCTTTTTCCTGGACAGCGGTGGCCATCTGTCTTCTGCACAGTGTGGCTTCCGCAGGTTCCACTCCACGTTGGATGCTTTGCTCCGACTGGAAAATGCTGTCTGCGAGTACCTGCCCCTTGTACTCAGGATGAGTGCGTGTACCTTGACTGCTGGTGGACTGATAAACTTTTGGGGGGGAGGCGGGCCTTCTCCCTTTTATTTAACTAGGTTTTGTTGTTATTATTGTTTTTTTTTGTAGGTCGCATGCTCCTACGCCGGTTGGAGGGGGACCTCCCCTCGATGTTGGAGCTTGCTTCCTAATTGTCGAATTTTTATTTTAAAGTAGCCTAGAACTAGCCTGTTTGTTTGCAACAACTTATGCCTAAGTGGGCAGTCGCCATATAGCCCCTTTAAAAAAATTCTCCTGTGATCCCCCTCCCCCCCATCCCCCAAGTCAAAGTGGCTGGAAGCCTGTGTTTGTTTTATTCAAGGAGCGCAATAATATGTTGCTTATGTCCCATTTAAAATCTGATACCACCATTTTTGTTTAAAATTCTGAATGGGTAAATGTTGTGAGTATGGGCGGATCCGATTCTAGCTTATTTTGAGCGTCAGCTCATCGGGGGGATGGGCCTACGATGATCCTAAGATTTCAATCATTCAAGGGGGTGGTCTAGGGGGCATAGCCCCCCAGTATATAATCGGAAATAGCCCAAAATAACTCTGACTCGGATACAGCCTTACTCTACACAATTATCAAAGAATTTTACATTCTTCTGGCAGGTATAGATTTGCAATAGCAGTGAGGAAGGTGTGGTTTCCATTGGGGAGTGCCATTTTTGTTCCTAAAGGGAATCTTTTTACAAAAAATGGTGGTTGCGAGATACCTGGCAAAAAAAATTTTCTGTTACGTAAGAGCAGACCAGTAAAAGAAATGTATATTTTCACCGCTGTCTTTGTCACCTTTATATTTCTTGCACTTAAATGTATAGTCACATTCTATTTCGAGAGGTTTAGCACAATGCTTACAAGGGATTGATAATGGGATTAATTTGTGTTTGCCTAAAAATTTAATAACTTTCTTACAGTTGTAGCGAGCCGAAAATTTATCCTCTAACCCCAATCGATCCAACCCGCTTCCTACACTAATTCAGATGTGAGAAATTGAGGGAAAAATGAAATGGATTGTATGTGCAGTCTTTTATTTACAAGAAAAAATCTGGGTAAATATTTATAAAAGATCTCGTTACAACACGCTAATAATATATATATATATATATATATATATATATATATATATATATATATATATATATATATATATATAACAATATTATCTTATGAATACCAATCAAAATTTATACAAAAGGAAGAGATGCAAAGTCAAACAACAGAAAAAATATCTGCCAGCGCAATAACAACCAATCGATAGCACAGCAAACAAAGAAGTCAACAACAAGCGGACAAAAAAGAAGAAAGGCCTCACGAACCTTGTGGAATTCTTCCACTTCGTTTTCAGTGAGCACGATCGGGACAAGGCGGTGGATGTGGTCTACCTAGACTTTCAGAAAGCCTTTGATAAGGTACCACACTGCCGCCTTCTCGGGAAAGTGCAAGCGCTGGGCATAGATGGAAAGGTAGCCGGCTGGATCGAGAACTGGCTAAGTGGCAGAGGGCAATGGGTAGTGGTAAATGGACAGTCTTCTGAGTGGGTGCCCGTTACTAGTGGGTTGCCTCAAGGTTCTGTCCTGGGACCACTGCTATTCATCATCTACGTCAACGACATGGACGGTGACATGGTTGCCAAGATTTCCAAATTTGCCGATGATACCAAGCTTGGTATGAATGTTGCAAAGGATGGAAATACTGCCCGCCTGCAGGAAGATCTTGGGAAGATTGGGGAGTGGTCGGGCACGTGGCAAATGCCTTTTAACGTGGGGAAATGCAAAGTGATGCATATCGGCCACAGAAACCCCAAATCTCAGTATATCCTTAAGGGCACTGCTATTGAATCCACTGACACTGAGAAGGACTTGGGTGTAACAATCACTAGTGACCTCAAGTTCTCGAAACAGTGCATTGAGGCGGAGAAAAAGGCCCAAAGGATCTAGGCTATATTAAGCGCCAGTTTGGTTATCGGAACCAGGAGATTTTACTGTGCCTGTACAACTCACTTGTCCGACCGCACCTGGAGTATGCCGTACAATTTTGGAGTCCTTCATTGCGAAAGGACATCGCGAGATTGGAACGTGTACAAGCCAGGGCAACCAAGCTGATTCCCTCTATCCGACATAAAAGTTATGAGGATAGACTAAGGGAGTTAGATCTGTTCTTGCTGGAAACCCGTAGACTGCGTGGTCAGCTCATCGAACTCTTCAAAATACTTTGAGGGTTCGACAATGTTGACTACAGGGATATTTTCACACTGAGTGAGAACAGAACACGCAATCACGGCTTCAAACTTGAACTGAAGCGTTACAACCGCAATCTGTGTGGAAATTTTTTCACCTACAGTATCTGCGGTAAGTGGAATGCACTTCCAGTGGAAGTTGTCAACAGTGAATCTGTCGACCAGTTCAAGTCAAGACTAGACAAAGTCTTGAAAAGTGGCCGTTTAGGGACGCAAAACAATTGAGCAGCCATGTGCCCGCTCGATTGCTAGTCCAAAGGTACCCTCCTTGAATGGACCGTAAGGTCTCCTAGGGTACTTCTTTTCCTTGTTACGTGTTACCCAGGTCGGTATTGGCGTCTGAAGCGTTTTACAAAAAAAATACTGCCGCCTCCGAGCTCCTATCAAAGAAAAAACTCCTTTCCAGCCAGGACTCACAATAACTTTATTGCCAGACTTTATAAAAATGAAAGATTAAATTTTGCAAATCTTTATCCATCATAAAGTGGCTTTTTGTTTAAATATATTTAGCTATGTCAAAATTACATACAATCTTTTTAGAATATATCTCCTCGAAAGAGAGAAAAACATTTTATAATACAGCATGAAATCAAATACATATATAAAAAAAAAAAAACAACATTCCCATCCATACACACATTCTTACAGAGGGAGGGAGAGGGTATTGAGAAAGTGTTGGGAGAATGGCCCTTCACACACACTCACATTTGCTCCACCACACAGTCACTAATTAATGAGCCAAGGGATAAACAGTTTCTTGGACAAACTTTACATAGCCTTCAATAATTCAAACTGCTTGAACTTCACAATTGGTTGCACATTTAGGATTCCCGCCATAAAACAGTTGAAACCAAAAGATCAAATTATTATTTTAAAATAGTAAAGAAACTCAATAAAAAATACAAAAATTACAAGAAAAATGAAACGATAAAAAATCTGTTAGGAATTAATAGCATATTTGTATGTTGACCCCCCAAACTAGTTCCAAGATAATTTTGAATTATTTATTCTAAAAGAGTAAACAATATAATAAAATGATTAATAAATGAATTATAAAAATAGAAAGAATTGTGTAAAATTTTTTTGAAAAAAGGTAAAAAAAAAAAGAGTACAAAATAAAGCATTGTTTGTTGATGGATGATGTCATTGAATTTGTGGCAAAACATGGTTTTGCTACAAAACCGTACACCCCCTCTAGTATTGTTTTTTTTTTACAGCATCCCCTCCCTTCTCTTTTTACTGCTAGTTCAGTTAAGCATTATATCGAAAGAGGATGAAACATTATGGAAAGGAAACTAGCTTCAATTGCCTGAGGATCTTGTTACAATCACCCGGAGCAGCTTATCTTCAACTTTACCGATGAAATACTATGGGAACAAGAGCGGGGAAGCTTGCGGGATATTGATCCTCAGGTTTACCACTGCCTTTTTATTCCATAGCTTATTTGGGGCTATTTTTTCTAGCTAATTTTTCTGTGCTGAAATCTATGTGGACGAAGTTTACCAAACTCAACTGACAAGCTTCTAAAAGCATGCCACAATCTCAATGCTATAGGAGATAATCTGCCAAACCTAGATTGTGCATCCTTGTACTTAAGCCAAGCCTGCCTTTTACTCTGCTTGATTAGGGATAGATCTGGTCCAGGGATGTTTCTTAGGATTAAAAGACTGCTTCAAAGGAAAGAATTTCTGGAAAGTTTCTTGAAGTATAGATAAGAAACATGTATAGACTTAACATAATTTCATGGATGACAAAAGCCACAAGGGCGTATCAAATGTCATCCGCATCTGTCAAAACCCACCCACAAAATGCATCCATAGGATTGTCTCAGAGTATGCATCTACAATATAGAATTAGAACCATATACAGAAATGTGTCAAAAACAAAAAGCATCATCATCAAGACTGGTCAAAATCCAAATCAATTGTAATATACAATAATAAAAAACTGCATCCATAGGAATGAGTCCAAAATACCTCACTCCCCATATAATCATCTAATCTGCGTTTGAAAAAATTCAAGTTTGGACTGTCTACTGTCTCAGATAGCAAACTATTCCAGTAATATACCACTCTATTGGTAAAAAAAATATTTTCTAACATCTAACATGCACTTCTGTTTTTTAATTTTTAAGTGGTGACCCCTAGTCCTATTACTACCTTCCAACTCAAATAACTTGCTAAAATCCAACTTATCCATCCCCAAACAGATTTTAAAAAGCTCAATCATATCTCCCTTCACACATCTTTCTCAAATGAGAACATATTTAGTACCCTCAGTCTATCTTCATATTCAAGGTGCCTCAGGGAAGGTATTATTTTTGTTGCCTTCCTTTGTCTTACTCTTGTAGCTAATATTCCTGTTAATGTATCATAGCACCCTATTTGCTCTATTCTTTTGCCTCAATACACTTCTTTGAAGACTTCAGTGACCTATCTACTACTAACGCTTAAGTCCTTCTCATCCTCAACTGAATTCAGCCAATGCCCATCCATTTCATAGCTAAATTCCCTATTATTCCTTCCCATGTTAAGAACTTTGCATTTTTTAGGTTAAAAGTCATCTACCACTTCTGAGCCCAAGCTAATAACTTATTTAAGTCACTCTGCACTTTAAAGCTACCCTCATCTTCTTTGACTACAGCTGCCAATTTAGTGTCATCAGCCAAAATTGACACTTTGTTATTTACAGCCTCCCCAAGATTATTCATATAAACTATGAATAATAAAGGGCCTAGAATTGATCCCTGAGATACGCCATTGATAACGTCCTTCCACTGTGACCTCACCCCATTCAGCACAACTCTCTGTTTCCTGTCTTTCAGCCATTCAGTTATCCAATTCAAAACTTTGCCACATATCCCATGCATTTTTAATTTGTGAACTAGTCTCCTATGTGGAACCTTATCAAAAGCTTTGCTAAAATTTTACTTAAATTATATCAACATTCTCTCCCTTTCCTTATCTAATTGTTTAGGACTCGTAACATAATCCATAAAATCCAGTAAATTTGTTAAACACAATCTACCTCTTCTAAACCCATGCTGAGCATCATTTATTAACCTACCACTCTCTAAATGGTCAGAAATCCCTTTCTTAACTATCTTCTCAAGGATTTTACAAACCATAGAAGTTAAGCTTACCGGCCTAAAGTTATTTGGGTCTTCTTTACTTCCCTTTTTAAAAATTGGCACTACATTCGCTAATTTCCAATCATTAGGTATTCCTCCAATCTCTAGTGATCTAGTATATATCTTCTCAAGAGGTACTGCAATACTATCTACACCTTCTTTGAGTAACTTAGAATGAATGTTGTCTGGACCAGATGACTTACTAGTATTTAACTCCAATATAAGCCCTTTAATTATTTCCTCAATACTCAGTCCAGAAGACTTAGCATCCCAATCAATATCTGTAAGATTCAAATTTATTAAGTTTAATTTCCTTTGAAAAAATTTAAATTAAGATACTATGAGGACTACTATTAGAACAACCAGAATAAAAACAAAATAAATAATCAAAGATAATAAGAAAATTGTCACAACCAGGAAAGGGGTCAAATATTGACCGATTAGATATTCTATCATTTTCTGTAGTAAAAATCAACTTGAGAATGTTATTAGAGCAGAGGATGGTAGACATTTTTACCCATTACCCATTGTGTAATACCTAAAAAAGTAAATAGGTCAAGAAATCTATCATCAACGAAAGAACTGGCACAAGGAACCTCAGAAGACCAGTCAATACATGATAAGTTGAAATCACCAACCAAAATAAACTGTGTCAATGCAAAATGAATGAAGATATGTGATGAGAGCAAGTTTATAAAAAAAAAATATAGCTTGGAGGCCTATAAACAACTAAAACTGTTACATCAAAATCAGGCAAATACACTCTAACAGTGTTAGGATGATCACAGAAAGATTGATCAACCTTAATATCATCCCGAACATATAACCCAACACCATGAATCCTCATGCCAGACAGAATCAATCCTGAAAAACTTATAACCCGGAAAACTAACTACAGCATCATAAATATCTGAACTCAACCATGTTTCACACACACAACATAGCCCAACTTTTGAACTAGAAACCAAGTCAAATAAGAAGTTAACCATAACCAAACAGTTAAGATTCATCAAGATGAAAGTAAGAAAGAAACTTTGAATAGGGTGAAACTATTGCTCGTTTTTTTCCTGATGATCAATCTTAGGCCTAACAGTGGGAATAGGATTATTATCAGCTGGTTGAGAAGAACTGGATGCTGAGGGAGTTTGGGACAGAGTAGAATTACAAGTGGACAGTTTAGAAACTCATTTTTTTCAGAGTTCCTCATGCTGCGATTATGTCAAATCTCTTGAAATGAATATATTAGAGAATTGACTATTGGACAGCTTGTTACTCCTAGACACCAGGTCCTGCTTTTTCACCCAGGTTTGAAATCTTAGCTCTCACTAACGAAGGGGAGATAGGCACTATATCCATTAGGGTTATGAGAACAGTATTATCAGGATACAAGAAAGACACAACAGTATAACTTGACCTTGAAAATCTTCCCCATAAAGCAAACCTCTAATCATGACGCTATTCTTCCGCTTTTCTCTTTCATGAAGCTCCTTAACTTCTTGAATCAAAGTTACCAGTAATACCAGCCTCTTTTGTATGAATACCATTCTTACATTTATCAGAAATCCTCATGCCAATGGATCTTACTAAATTACTGAGTCCTACAATAGTGTTGAACATCTGAGTCATACATTCCCTCAGAGAAACCAACTCAGCCTGTTCCATCTTACCACTCGCAGCAGGAGGAATTAGTAACCAGCATTTAGTGCAAACTTGCAACCCATGACACCACTGTCCACATTCATCGGAGGCTATATGCCCCTCCTCATTATTCAAGACAGGAAATCTGCAAGTTATGCAAAGAAAAACGGCCTCTGATTCCCCACTAGGAGTTACAGGGGATGAGAATTTACCCCGCGTAACACCACCTCTACTGCTACCACTCATCCTCCTGGTTGTTACTCCACGGCCACAAATATTGGTCCTGCTGTTATGCATCATTCTTCAAATCAGTATTTACAAAGGAAGATGACCAAACAGAACTATCTTCAATGATTCCAGCTACCAGCTTTTTGATAAAAACACATTAGACCCCTTCACAATAAACATGGATGTGACAGACTTTGAACTATGGCCATACTGTACAGCAAATCAATAGAAACAGCAAAAGTACCAGAGTAATGGAAAGAGGCCATTGTTTCAACTATACACAAAAGGCAAGCAGACATCTACCACAAAACTATAGACCAATAAGCCTCGCAAGTATTCTATGTAAAATCTCAAAGTTTGAAGAACAATAATTTCTGAGTGACAACCAACATGGTTTCAGAAGCACAAGATCATGTGTAACAAACCTTCCATCTTTATTGCATGATTGGGCAGAGTTACACAACAGGAATTGTGTAGTTGATAAAATCTATTTCCACTGAAAAACATTTGAAGACTTCTTGACAGGCTATACACACAGAGTGAAAGTCAACCGAGTAACATCAACCAAAGCTAAGGTTACCCATGGTGTTCCGCAGGGGTCAGTCCTTCACCCTTTGCACTTCCTGGTATACATAAATGACCTCCCAAACAACAATGCATCTAAATTTAAACTCTGCCGATGACACTAAATATATAATCCAACCCTTACAGTCATGGGAAGGAACACCATACAGAAGGACATTGAATGGTCCCAGACATGGCTCCTAAAATTTAATATCCCCAAATGCATAGTAAGCATGTAGGGCACCAGAACGACAGACACACATACAAAATGGATGATACACATAGTGAAAAAGTGACAGCAGAAAAAATCTTGGTATTCTCTTCACAGGAAATTTTAAATTTACCGAACCCGTAAACAAAGTCACAGCCAAGGCCAATTGTATGTTAAGACTAGTGATGGGACGATACCAGATTTTTACGAGTACCTATACTGAGTACGATACCACTGTATACTCCCAATTCCGATACAAGTACCGAGTACTTATATATATATATAATATACACGTACGTGTTTTGTGTATTAGTAAATACTTATATAGATTTCTATTCATTTGTTTGAATAATAATATTACTGAACAATGGGGCTTTATTTAATTCTTCAAGCTATTACAAAAATAGAATACTTAGGCATCCAATTATACAACTAATTCCTTTAGCAAACAAATAAAAACAACAGGCAATATAGGTGTAAACTTGAATATTAGTCATACTTCAAACCCAATATTCTAAATAATTTTTCATTAAAAAGAAATTATGCATTTGATTATAGATTGAAAGAATAGCAATACAATAACAAATCTTGAGTCATATGTTTCATGTTTGTTCGTTTGAATGAATGATGTTTGATATGGTTACTCTCTAACACTACTGTTTATTTCATGTAACTGTTCATATTCATTCTGCAATAATGAATCCTGTATTTTGTATTGGTAAGTCCTATTTGTATGTGTGTTTGGTCACTGCAAGCCAGTTTCAAGCTAGGTTATGAATTACTATATGGGGGAGGGCTCCACTTTCATATCCCCTGTCACTCCGCTGCCCCCAGGAACAAATACAACGAAAGATTGGAACAAAGGATGAAAGCGCAACCATACTATTTGTTCCTGAGGGTGAATGGTAGGAGTGGAGCCCCCCCTGCCCATATAGTAACTCATACATAGCCCAGCTTGAAAATGGCTTCCAGTAACCAAATGCAGTAATTTTTTACATTAACGACTCAGGGGTTTTTAATACATCATTTCCTTTTCTCAGGATTTTTTTCATTCTTTTTCTCTTCTATCCTTTTTAATTACTTAAACTTTTGTAATTAAATTGTGCCTTCAAATTTGGATGGATTTTCATATACAGATGAATGAAAGATGAAACATGGCATCGTCCAATTTGGAACAAAACAGCAAAAACACCTGAGTCGCTAATGTAAAAGATTACCCCAAACGTATATACAAATAATCTATAAAAATAAATTTGCAGCTGAGGAGCTTATCTTCAACTTTACCGTGAGTTCTGTTCAGTCAAAACGTATATTTAGATGTATGCAATTAAAGAGATATTTATATTTTTCTCAGCTTTGGTTTAGAACAGGTAGTCATATCCAACAAATTTACTAGAATTTCTAGGTTTATAACAAAGAAAGGGTGAGAATTTAGATAATATAATTTATTTGATTTTAGCAAAGCATAACAAAAATAATGGATGAAAAAAAGTCTAAGGCCTATCAAAGGCTTTGGCAAAGTTCTACATAGACTAGTTTATAAATTAATCCTTAAACTGCCAAAAAAGTTTGCTCCAAATCACTGATGATTAATTTACCCATGGTATATCGTTAAGAAAATGGGTAAATTTTGGAAAATGCCTGCCCTCAAATTTTGGGATAATTCATATATAAATGTGTTTAAAAACAAATTATTTTGTGTAGAATTTTTTTTTTTTTGGGGGGGGGGGGGCAAATTTCAAAATAGGCCACTTTTTTTTAAATATTCATTTTAAGAGATTTATGATTTTTAAATTTTCAAAGACATACCTAAATGTTCTTAATTCTTAAAATTATATTCACTGACCATTTTCACCTTTCCTTCCTTAAGTTTTTGTAGGCTTGCCTACAACGTCCATCTGGCAATCGCCTTTAAATTCAAATATAATGCTAGGCTTTTAATTTGGAAATACTACTAGATGATTAAAAAACTAGTGGGGGAGGTTCAATAACCGAACAAAAAAACAAATCATAAAAAAAAGGGTAAATTAAGACGACAATAGCGTCACCTCCTTAAGGCTATTTTGGCAAAAAAAAAAACAAAACATTTTTACGGTAATTTTGATGTAATTGATTACTTTAAGGGAGGATGCTATTTCTAGCTATTTGGGGGGCTACTTTTAGTGTTTTTCAGATATCCCACTGACCAATCAGAGATCAGTATTAAACCCCTTATTCCACCTCTGTCTATAAAAGGGGGGGGTAGCTATCAAGGTAAGATATGTCTTCACTAATCACAAGTGCTTATTTTTTTAATTTTTTTGTGCTTTTAATACCAGTAAAAAGTAGGGTTTTTTTATTTTGTTTTTTTTATGTAGTTGATTATCGATCTCTCTTAAATAATCTATGCCTGATACTACTACTACTAATAATAAGTCTTTTGTAATGCGCTCTCCAAGGCCTGAGGCCTTCTCAGAGCGCACGTTGTGCTGAGATGAGAATGGAAATTCAAGAGGGGGGAGAAGGCAATACTGAAAAGATGCGTTTTCAGGAGACGCTTAAATGTGGTAAGAGAGGGAGGATTTCAATAGGAAGAGCATTCCACAACCTAGGGGCGCAGATTGAGAAGGAGCAGTCCCCCATTGAGCAGAGGGAAGAACAAGGAATATTCAAAAGATGTGCGTGTGATGACCGAATGGCCCGAGGGACATGGCGTGGCGAGAGGGCAGAAGAGAGGTAAGACGGGGCCTTAAATGTGAAGAGAAGTATTTTGAAGTGAGTACGGGATCTGATAGGGAGCCAGTGCAGTTCATGCAGCAAGGGTTTCGAGGGAGAGAAGCGAGGGCGACAGAGGAGAAGCCGGGCGGCATAGTTCTGTACAAGTTGCAGGGGGCGGAGAGAAGAGGATGGCAGATTCACAAGCAGAGAGTTACAGTAGTCAAGGCGTGAGGTGATGAAGGCATGAACAGCAGTCTCAAGACTTTGGTGATCAAAGTGAGAGAGAATGCGAGAGAATTTACGAAGGAAACATAGAGAGGATTTGCTGACATTGCGGATATGAGGCTTAAAGGAGAGATGCTCATCAAAAACAACACCCAGATTCCTAACGCAGTCAGAGAAAATGATAGTATTACCGCCCAGAGTAAGCGAGGGAAAGAAAGATTTAGATTTTTTGACAAGAGCAGGGGTGCCAACGAGGAGGACCTCAGTTTTGGAGGGATTATGCCTGAGGAAGTTGGTAGAGAGCCAGTCAGAAATGGAGGAGTAAGCAGCCAGGAGTTCAGTGATAGAGTAGGCAAGAGACGTGGGGGATGAGGAAACGAAAATTTGAGTGTCATCAGCATATAGGTGTAAGGATAGACGGAGATTACGGAGAAGGGAACTAAGAGGGAGAATGTAGATACAAAATAGTAGAGGACCAAGGACAGAGCCTTGTGGCACTCCAAAGCGAATGGGGGTAGAGTCGGATGAAACAACGTCAATCACAATGGATTGGTTACGGGACAAGAGGTAAAAGCGGAACCAGTCAAGCACAGTGCCTGATATGCCAAGGAAAGAGTTGAGACGATCAAGTAGGACGGTATGGTCAATAGTATCGAAGGCAGAGGAGAGGTCGAGTAGAACGAGGATGGAGGCACAACCCCTGTCCGCGGCTCTTCGTAAGCAATCAGACACATTGAGAAGGGCGGTTTCTGTGGAGTGACCTGACTTGAAACCAGATTGATAGGTTTCATCAATGTTACAGGCCACCATGTGACTGTTGATGCATCAAGCAACCACTCTCTCCCCAGAACCTTAGAGAGGAAAGGAAGTTGCGAAATTGGGCGATAATTGGAAGGGTCAGTGGGGTTCAGTTGAGGCTTTTTAAGAATCGGACGGATGTGGGCACGTTTGAAGGAAGAGGGAACAAGACCAGTTGCAAGTGAAGTGTTGAACAGGTGAAGAAGTGTTGGGAGGATAGCAGGCAGAATTTTACATAACAGTTTAGGCAGAAAAATGTCCTTTGGGGAGCCCGATTTCTTAGAACGCAAGAGCAGGGCTGTAAGCTCCAACGCAAGAGCAGGGCTGTAAGCTCCAACGCAGTCACAGCGGGAAAAACGATAAGCGGCTGAGGCGGGAAGTCAGGAAGAATGGCAGGAGCCATTCAATAAAATCACCTTTTTTTTTAATGAATTCTGTTTCATATTCTCATTCCAAATAATTACATGTTGTATTACTTATTTCATTACAAAAAATGTGACATTCAACAAACATACCTTCTTGATTTTGGAAATTTCAAAGCGACACTACCTATCCGGCTGCGCAATTCGTATTTAAACTCATGCCGTGCTGATTCTTGCCAGTTCTTCAAAATGTCACATATGTGCTCTGTTTGTTCCTTGTATATTCACTCTCAAGGTTTGGTTTTAACTGACACTGATAAAAGTATCAAATTTTTAGTAAATCATGAGCTAATAAAACTAAGCACAAGTAAGTCAGAACTTACAATGAAAAAAAATGTTTGTTTTTCAGTGTGATAAATTATTTATTGCTATGGGGAGCAACCACAAATGTTGCAAAGGGACTTTTTTTATGGTTCACACTTCTCTATTTAACAAATTGTGCTTGTGGAATTTCGTTTTTTTGCAAACAGATTCACCATGCACGAAATCACTGAGCATACTGCTGTAGGTCAAAAAGCCCTTGTCGATTGGTTTAGTTTTTGCTGAGAGGTTATTTTAAATTATTTTGAATACTTGTCTTCACCACTTGGAGTTCCCAGAAAAACTGTAGAAATAGACAAGGCTAAATTTAGCAAATGGAAGTACAACTGTGGTCGTGTAGTGGAAGGTCAGTGGGTATTTGGAGGGTTTGAATGCGAATCAAAGAAAGTTTTCCTCGTACCAGTCTGGAGTACTGCATTCAGCCTTTTTGGAGCACACTTTGTGTCATGCTGGAACCATATCAGTGTATATGGATGGCTCCAAGTCCCAAGAGGGGGGTTGGTTTCCATGTCGTGTCCCCATTGTTTGAAGTCAGTGGGGCTCTCCCCACTGTCTTCATGACTGAGCTGGTTGTAATACACTTCTCGGTACGGGAGATAACATGACATGCCCGGTTCAGAGACAGGATTGTGATTTATAGCTACTCACAAAGCGCCCTGAGTGCTCTCGGGCATTGGAATATCTGCATCATCTGTTTGCAATATCCATGATGCCACAGTTTTGGTGAGCTGGGTGGATGTTCAGATAATCTTCTACTGGGTTCCTGAACATGTAGGAATTGCAGGGAATGAGGGCACCAAAGAGTCCACGAGGACTGGGCAACCATACCAGCGTTTCACTCTTCCTCATACTGACTATATGGCAGGAATACGGGCTGCCCTCTGGGCAGCTTGGCAAAGAAGATGAGAGATGGTTGAGGGGAACTTAAATTTATGTGCCATTATGCTGCAACTGTTCCTATGGACCTACCCCTAATGCTGCAACAGCTTCAGGTTGCTTTCTGTCATTTCCAAATTGGACGCACCGCCATTTGGAGTGCTTGCCTGTGCCTTATTGCGATGATTGCATTGCATTGTTCCCCTAGACTCGGCACATTCTTGTTGAATGTCCTAGCCTGGGTGATCTTTACACACATTACCTGTCCCAGTACCAAGATCAGCGGGGTTGCTACCGCTTGGCCCTTGACTGTCCTATTTTTTGTAGATTGCATGCTCATGCGCTGGGGGAGAGGTGGCCCTACCTCAACGCCGGAGTGCACTTCCTCTTGTTGCCTTTTCTTTTTTATTATTGTTTTTTATTTACTTTTTAACTTGTGCTTAGTCTTTCTCTTTATTTTATATTAATTATTAACATATTGTTTTTTAATCTAGCCTACTAGTAGGATTTAGTGTGAGTAGGCAGCTTTTGCCCTAGTCGGCAGTCACCAGATGAGCTATGAAAAAAAAATAATAATCCTATACACACTGGAGCATTGAATAACTAATGTATTATATTATAAATAAGATAGTATTCAAAATTATACACAATTTGAATTTATAACAGTGTTACCTGCAAATTAATGCATCCCTCACTCACTGTACTGACACAAAAATTGTCACACTTGTTTATATATACTCTGTGAGTCCAACAAACTGGTCCATGTGCCACAAATGAAGAAAAAAAAAGAAGTTTAAAATGGCTCTATTAAAGTCATTTACAATATTCAATATATTAGACACAGTGGAGACATACACTTTAATGTGTGATCCTAACCATAGAGATCTATACTAGCATCCATTCTGAAGTTGACCAATATTAGAAATCCATTAACTTGCTCCCCAAATTTTGCTTAGCTGCTATAATTTCAAGCATTTTACACTTTGCTAGGCCAAACCAGGATTTAGTGATGAAGAATTATCACTGCAGTTGCCTTTCACCCATGAACAACAGTTTAAACTCATGAAGACTAGGACTTTGGTGGTCACCATATCATCTCAATGTAGCATTGTCCCCCCATAGTGTTTGGCACATTGTTGTTTAGTGTCCCAGTCTTGGTGATCTTTACATACATTACCTGTCGCAGTAGTGGGATTAGCAGGCTTGTTACTGCTTGTCCCTTCCACGTGAGGTGGATTTGTGCATGCAGACCTGTGGACTGTCTTTCGTGTTGGTCGTTGATGGGCTTTCCCCCAATGCCGGAGTGTGCCTCCTGCTTCATGTTTTGAATTAGCTTAATAATAGGCTAAATATAATTACAGTGACTTCACTCGCCAGATTGTGACATTTAAAAATAAAATGTAACAGGGAAGGTTAGAAAAGTTGGTTCCATACAAATTGAATGAAACTCAGAAATTGCAACTCCTTGATCTCTATTCATGACATGTTGTGAGACAGAATTGGTAGCTATATTTTAAGAGAATTATGGTTCCTATATGAGTAGTGAAAAATGTGAAGGGCAAGACAAGAATAAAGATAAAGTAATCTGTCAAAGCCATTGTGCCAGCCAAAGGTGGTTATGGTTACAGTTTGGTGGAATAGTGAAAGAATCCTCCATTTTGGAACATGGGGAAATAATAACAACTCAATCATATTGTTGACAGATTTGTGAACTTAGGTCATTCAAGTTCATTCATCAAACAGCCTCCATTTGTCACTAGACATTAACCAATACTGCTTTATGGTAATACCAAGCCCCAAACCTCACAACTGGTTTTGGTTGCATCTAAACTTTAAAGAATTTGGATATGAAGTTTTGTATCATCCTCCACATTCACCAAGCATTTTTCCTATTTATCAAGCACTTTGAACTCCATATTCAAAATAAAATGTTTAATTATAAAGAACAATTGGTGTTTTTGCCTAGTTTTTCACCATTAAACTTAGAGAATTTCATTGAAATGGGTATTGATTCAAATTAATCATATCATTGTAAAATGGGGTTTCATATGAAACAATCTAATACTAGTTTAACATTTTAAATTATTTTAAAAATACACAAATTTCTGCATTTTCTCTGGCTTTTTTTTCCCCGCTTTCCTCTTTTTATTTATAAGTTTGCAGATGCTGTTGGGGAAGAAGGATGAAAATATATGCTTGTCTAAGGCATAGACATGCTTTATTGTGCTCATATTACCCTTTATCACTATACTGTCATTCTTCATTTAACATGTTAACCAATATGCAAGTGTTGATGAAGCATACATGATCCCTGGCTATTGAATTTAGCATGCATCGCTTATGCAGCTCTGCCCTTGTTAGGTGCTGCCAAAAGAGCCTTCTAAAGTTAAAAAGCCTCTTAAATCAAACTTATTTAGGTTGCGTATCCTGTTAACTTATCATGGCTCATTGGTAATAGCTGAGTGCTTTTCATGCCAAAGGTTACTTAATTGGGTACCACTGGATACCAAGTTTTTCATATATGGAAGAAAGCATTTAAATTTTTGTAGTTTTATGGGAGTAATGAGAATAGCTGTATATCAGAGATGAAGTGATTGTGGAGGAGGAGTTAGATTTTCTGTCTAACTATCAAGAAAAATAAAACAATTGAAAGTTATGATTTTTAACGAGCAGGTTTTAACTACCCAGCACCCAAATACTTATCAAGGACCATCCATCTTTTATTTTGCCTCTTCCTGTTATAACAGTTGTGAAAGAAAATAAATATAATGTTCTAAGAAAAGGTTTAATAAGAAATTAATGAGAATAGATCAGATGGATTGAATTTGAGGTATTCCAATCCCTGGCCTCACTAACCATCCAGAAAAGTAAGTTCTCATGTCTCAATTTCAAGGTAGAGCTGGTCTTACTAACCTTGGCAATCAGGTACCATTATATTTGAAAAACTATCCTCTTATATGTCATTTTCTTTTCCTGTTTTTATCTCCATAATTAAATCTGTTTTTCTTTTATAGCTGTCATAACAGGAAGAGGAGAGGGATCATAAATGATATACTCATGATCTAATACAACTTTACTCCTAGAGATTTAAAATACTACCCTTTCACCTATATTTAAGGTTAACAATATTTGCTCTTTTAATTAAGATTTTTTATTATTCTATTATATTTAACATTGTATATCTGGTTATCTTTTCTACTGAGTAAATATAGCCTTTGGTTACGTACGCCAGTTTTCATTTTATTTTCAATTGTCATTGCTGCACTATGAAGCAGCAGCTTGAGATCAAACTTTGCCTGAAGTAGGTATTGTGCATCTTTCTTCTGGAAGATATTTGAGAAAAAAGCAAGGAATCCTGATATGTTATTATATTTCATTTTTTTATATAATCATGAGATAATAAGGAAATAAAATCACTAAACTAACTGGTTAAATTTTTCTCCCAAATACTTCATAAAAATATTCTGGTTTGTTTTCTTTAAGGGATTTTTTCCTGTTGTGAAACAGGCTAAATTCAGGAGTCTTGTACCTTTTTCCAGTGCCTGGTGTCCATCCAAGAATTGAATAATGGTTTAAATATCGTCTTGTGTACTTGAAGAAGGGGCTTCTCCATTCCTAGCACTGTTTAGCACACCTAATATTCCCTATCCTCTATCACTTAATCCTCTGTTTTATTTATTTCCTGTTGTTCCTTTTCCCTATGACTCCCCTGCTGTGGGTCATTGTTTTAATCATGGTAGAGATGCTACGACTGCTTCATTCTGGTGTCAAGAATTAAATATGGCATTGCCACCCTGTAAATATATTTTAGTCAGCCAGGTCACATTCATTTTTGGTTAGCTAATGGCAATTTTTTTAATTCTGTTAGCAGAATGAAGGCTCTAGCGCGCCGCATGTTGAAGCCGAGACCCGAGATGGAGAATTTGAACCCACAGTAGAGATGCTCATTAATGATTTTGATGATGAGAGAACTTTAGATGAAGAGGAAGCATTAGAGGAGAGGGAAAACTGTGAAGAAGAAATAAATAACCTGACAAAGGTATTAAGCTTCACTTCTTTCTTTACACTCATGGAGGGATGGCTCATTTGTCTAGTAGTTAATATAATTTCACTAAGGTTCATCGGGTTCTGTGGGTTCAAATCTTCACTGCCTCCTATAATGCCTGGTTCTTAAATTGGTAGCAAGTGAGATGCGGTTGGCATCCATCTCCCACTCCTTCCTTGTCATTCATTCCTTATCCTTTTGCTGAGAGTTAATCTATTCAAACCTAACCTTGAGAGTTTGATTTGGAAGTTATTAAAGTACTTACTGTCACACAGGGCTAACTTTTCAACAATAAGTGTGACTCACAACAAAGTCAGTACTAAAATAGACACACTCCAAGCAGTTGTGAGAACCATATTGAGACAATCCAAGGAATCCATCCTTCACACTTTCAATCTTTGTCCCTTACTGCCTGAGCACCCAATCTAGCATCCTCGCACCTCAGCACTTTACAAAAGACTCAAAACATAGCACTCCACTCTGCACCCAGCCCAATAGATCACACTCAGAAGCAAAAGTTGTGCCCATAAAATACCTTGACTTCTCTAGAACACAATTTCTCCTTAGTACATTGCATGTGAGACCCTCACCACCGCCCACAAAACAACAAGAATATACTATACATACTCCAAGGAATCTCCCCCTCCCCCTAACCAGGTCACTATCACCCACAAAACAATTCACACACATAGCTAATGCACCATAGCATTCAATGTCTTGTTCCAGATCATTACTGGCTATCAACCTAGGAGAAACATTCTTTCAACATCACTCACAGGTCACTGGCAAAACTCCTGTATGGTTACCACCATAAAACTACACACACATACCACACTGGTCTGATTGATATAGACATCTCCCACCAGGTAGCAAAAACATATTCACAACATGCTCAAGAAGACGTTCACATCGATGGAGTGTTGGATCTATGGAGGAACCCGTGGCCATTTGTTTCAGATTCCAATCGAGCACTTTCTTGGTTTTGAGATTTTGTTTTAGATTAGTACTGTGCTCTTTATCGGTGGTGGGATTTTGTTTTAGATTAGTACCGTGCTCTTTATTGGTGGTGGGATTTTGTTTTAGATTAGTACCGTGCTCTTTATTGGTGGTGGGATTTTGTTTTAGATTAGTACCATGCTCTTTATTGGTGGTGGGATTTTGTTTTAGATTAGTACCGTGCTCTTTATTGGTGGTGGGATTTTGTTTTAGATTAGTACCATGCTCTTTATTGGTGGTGGGATTTTGTTTTAGATTAGTACCATGCTCTTTATTGGTGGTGGGATTTTGTTTTAGATTAGTACCGTGCTCTTTATTGGTGGTGGGATTTTGTTTTAGATTAGTACCGTGCTCTTTATTGGTGGTGGGATTTTGTTTTAGATTAGTACCATGCTCTTTATTGGTGGTGGGATTTTGTTTTAGATTAGTACCGTGCTCTTTCTTGGTGGTGGGATTTTGTTTTAGATTAGTACTGTGCTCTTTATTGGTGGTGGGATTTTGTTTTAGATTAGTACCATGCTCTTTATTGGTGGTGGGATTTTGTTTTAGATTAGTACCGTGCTCTTTATTGGTGGTGGGATTTTGTTTTAGATTAGTACCATGCTCTTTATTGGTGGTGGGATTTTGTTTTAGATTAGTACCGTGCTCTTTATTGGTGGTGGGATTTTGTTTTAGATTAGTACCGTGCTCTTTATTGGTGGTGGGATTTTGTTTTAGATTAGTACCGTGCTCTTTATTGGTGGTGGGATTTTGTTTTAGATTAGTACCATGCTCTTTATTGGTGGTGGGATTTTGTTTTAGATTAGTACCGTGCTCTTTATTGGTGGTGGGATTTTGTTTTAGATTAGTACCGTGCTCTTTATCGGTGGTGGGATTTTGTTTTAGATTAGTACAGTGCTCTTTATTGGTGGTGGGATTTTGTTTTAGATTAGTACCATGCTCTTTATTGGTGGTGGGATTTTGTTTTAGATTAGTACCGTGCTCTTTATTGGTGGTGGGATTTTGTTTTAGATTAGTACCGTGCTCTTTATCGGTGGTGGGATTTTGTTTTAGATTAGTACAGTGCTCTTTATTGGTGGTGGGATTTTGTTTTAGATTAGTACCGTGCTCTTTATTGGTGGTGGGATTTTGTTTTTGGTTTACAAAATCTATTTTTGTATTTATAATTAATTGGTTCTGCGATCTCAAAAGTGACATACTCTCATACCCTTTGTTTAGGCCCCTGTGTAAGGCAGAAAAGGAGAGTCATTTGTCACCCTGATCCCTATTAGCCACGAAGAGCTTTACACATTTTCATTTTATCTAACTTCGCTTTCCTTATGATCCTCTTTTCAACAATTTTCTCAGGGATGCCATGTAGGTTTTATTGTTTTGAGATACCCCAAATGGATTTTATTTTTGAGATACCCCAAAATGGGTTTTATTTATATGGGGTACCCAAATAGGTTTCATTCTCCTCAAGAGGGGTCTATTCTAACAAAATACCACAAATGGGTTTTATTTCCCCACCCGGTGCATGAAGTCTTGCACTTTGCTGGTTCATACCATCCCCTGGGTTGTTTAATTGGCCTGTGTACTTTCACACATTTTTCCTTCACCCTCTCATCATAAACTTTCAAGGAGATATGCCCTCATTGGTCTTTACTTTTTATCTTTTACTCTTTACTTCACATTTCACTATCCTATTTCTGTAGTATTGTGATCTCTCCTCCCCATAAGGGGGTAAATGTTGTAGCAGGGGCATTACCCTTGCTGTGACTGAAACCTGGAGGAACGGAAACCCTGCCCAGCAGTTGTGCACCCTTCCTGCCTCAATGCCTCCAGGAGGACCTGCAACCATATATCTGCTACTATTTCACTTCACTTTACTACTTTCTTTGCAGTTCTCTCCCAAATAACTTTCTGCCTTGCTATTGTGCTTAAAATTAAGAAGGGGGTGGGGGTAATTGCCACTGCTGGTTTTATTCTAAATTTCCACTAAGTGTAAAGCGAGGTTTCTTTGACCAGTTTTCTCTTCATTCCTCTTTCATTCCCACCACGCAGGAACAAAATATGCCAATTGAGCAATTACTGGCCATCTACAACCCTTACCCTCCCAAGGATGATGCTGAGATAGATGAACGCAATGGCGATTTGATAGGAGAAAATGGCACTGCTGAAGAAGCCATTGATGAGGAAGGTGATGGAGAGAATGAAGCGGATGATGGCGATGATGGAGACATGGCATTCTCCAGATCATCCGCCTCGGATGAAAATATGAACAGCACTGATATTGATAAGGTAATTCTTACCCCATTGTATGCTTTATATTGGAGTTGTGTACATTTGTGTATTTTTCTTCAACCCATATGCAAGGGTATGTAATTTTTATCATCAAGAACTGTTTTTCCACAAGGCAGGGTTGGTGGTGTTGTGGTCCAAAAGCCACTGTATGTGGAAGCAGATGATGATGTGTATTGTTGGGTTTCTTTTGATATAGACCAGGTTGATGTTAGATAGAGCTTTAGAATACAAGCCTCTAATCCCTTTGATACTTGTTGAGGGGAAATCAATTCATGACTTCTTGGTGTAGATGGTCAATGTAAAAAAGTGTAGTACTTTAGATAATGAAGTAAAAACAACCAAAACTTTTTAATGCTAGCTCTCTTTATGTAATTTATTAATTTATTAACTTTTATGAATGGTTTTGACATTTATAGTAAGAACTTATGTTTGAGAAGATTGCATTGCGACCTTCATTTGTCACACATTGTTTCAACTAAGTGATTTTACCCACACTGTTTGCACCAGTTGCCCATTCCACCTCTGTCCCGAGGGAAGGATTGTTTATTAGCAACCCCTAATTAAAAACTGCCTCAGCTTTGGTGTCAGGAGTAATGTAAAGTCTTTTAAGCACTATTATCTCCTTTGCCTAATAAGGAGACCAAAAGCCTACCACATATAACAATACTTGCCCCCCCCCCCATCCCACACACACACACTGAACTATATACAATTCAAGCTTTACAATTTCACATCAGCAGACTGGAACTGTGTGCAACAGAATCTGATGACTTTCTGTCCTGCTAAATTTAGTCACTCTTTACAGCTTCCACCAAGGAGATCAAATCTACTCCTACATAACATTATTAAACACTTCACCCCTTAAAATCTCAACAGTGCTCAGTGTCACTGAAGGCAGACTAAGATTTGGGTAACATGACAGACCCAACAAAAATAAACATTCCATGCATGCTATTCTGATAATCAAGGGAATCCATCAGCCAGAGCTACAAGCGGTTCAATCCACACCTATGCTAGTTTGTTTAGGCATACAATCTCTTACATGCACACCTTAGAACACTGCCAATAAAACCCCCACTTTGCCTCCATCACTGGATGCATTTCAATCACCTACATTCAAAAAAGAAGGTTGTGCCCTTTAAAGAATGGTTCGACCTTTGATACAGCCATTTTCTCAACATGCAAAATCTGAGACATCTTTCCCACTATGTGACAGACCAATATAGTGACTCAGTGCCTTAATTGATTTTGAAGCCTTTGCATCTCCACACACCCTTGGTTGCAGCATGTGAGGCCATGGCTGCTGTGAGTCGGGTGGATGTAGAGACTGTTTTCTGCTAGGTTCCTGGGCATGTAAACCTTTCATGAAATGTGTGTGCCAAACAGTATTTCAAGGACTGGGTGAATGGACCAGGATTTCTCTCTTCCCCACATTGACTATATGATAGGAATCAAATCAGCCCATTGAGTTGCCTGGCAAAGAAGATGGTAGATGGCTAACAGGAATCTGAAGTTGCATGCTATTGCACTGTGACTTTCAGTTGGCCTACACCTCCAATGCCCTGATGCTTCAGGTCATTTTCTGTCATCTCTGATTTGGGACATGCCCCCATTTAATGGAACACTCCCCTTCACATTACTGCGTTCATTGCATATCATCCTATTAAACCTATGTAAGATCCAAGCATCCCATCACCCTGAAACCATCATACATGCACAGCAAGCCAGTCATTCCCTGGCTTAAAATCATCTCCTAAACACCTTTCTACCAGATATTGACCTAGTAGAAATGCAGCTCCCTGTCACATGAATACAAACTTGTAGTGCATAGTCACCATCCCAAACTAAATACCTATAATCATCATTATCCAGCCTGCCACTACGATTTTCACTCACTGCCTCCAATAAATAGATACTGCCTCAATACATTCACAAATGCCCACTATGTGCATGCCTTAGACAAAATCTACCTATATGGGGAGTTGGTCTAGAGGCAGAACTATAAGCTATGGGCTACTTCATCATCAATATATTAGGTTGGCCAGAAAGTCTGACTCACTTAGGAAACAAAGAAAACATCTAAATTTTATGGAGCAACACCAACATTTATTCTTCAAAATAAAGGCCATCATTCTCTACAATCTTCTTTCAGTGATCAGTCAGCATCCGAATCTGTCCCAGATACTAGTCAGGTGGCTTTGAATCAAAAACCTGTAAACAAGCTTCCGCTTCCTAAGTGAGTCAGGACTTTCTGGCCAACTAGATATATAACTAATGCATGTGCTTAACTGAAGACAAACTAGATTTAAAGAAACATCTTTATTTATAATAAAAATTTCTGTCAATTGGGCAGTGTGGGATGTAATGATTCTTATTTGTTTCTCTTTACATTCTTAAGGCTGGTTTTGATTCTGTGATTAATCAAAGGACCAACATAATTGTCTCTTCTTTCAGGAGGTGAAACTGGATGAACCAAAGCCTGAGAGACGAAAAAAGGAGAAACAATCAGATTTGGTGCAACTGTATCCTGAGCTTGATGCTAATGGTGACTCCACTGTCGGGCCAACAGGAAGATCTCTTCGATGTAAGTGTATGTCCACGCTTAATGTTTGAGGATTCAAACTACAGGTACCATCGGTTGACTGAGAAGAGTGGTACTGCATATTTCAGTGGGATTCAAAGCCAGGGTTGCTATGACTTATGGTAGTTGACCCTATTCTTCACTTCCATCCAACAACTAACCATGAAATGTTGCTTAATTTTGTTTGCTCAAAGGGGTAAACAGTGATTCCATTCAGTTAGGTTTAAGTTCAAAAGTAGAAATGCTCCTTGCATACAGCATTGGAGAAGGGTGTTTGGAATGCATATTTCAGCCCTTTATTCTCACCTGTATCAATTTTTGTAGTGGTCTTTGTTGCTAATGTTATTCTTGGTTCCCAGCTGGCTCTAGGCAGCAGAGTGAAGATGAGGAAGAAGACGGAGATGAAGGCTCTGGGGAGGAGGAAGATGATTGGCGGAAGACTATCATGATAGGATCCGCTTATCAAGCCCAAGTTCCAGAGGGGCTCCAAGCATATGGGGACACCCCACCTTATGAAAATGAAGATAGACTCTTATGGGAACCTGGCATGGTTACACCTGAGCAGGTGAGTACTCACCAATGATGCCTCGACTAGGGTTGAAGGGGGGTGGAGTCTGCTTTTAGGCTTCACTTTGAAAGATGCATCATAAGCATCTCCCGCCTCATGCCTGTGAGGAAGGCGGAGGTTGATGTTTTGCAGGAATTGGGTCTTGATGATCATTAGGTGTTGTCATGGGTATTTTCAAGGTTAGAATCCCCTCGGTACTGCCCGAAGATCTTTTTGCCATGCTCTACATAGGCAGCTTTACAATCTCTCAGGATTGATCATCCCTTACAGCCTGCAACTCCAACAGGTTCTGAACCTTCATCATTTGGGGGGTTTCTGCTAGATCATTTAAAAATCAATGCATAGTACTTGTCTTCTTTTTTTATACCATCCTCCAGTGTGTCATATAAAAGGCCACTAAGCCTGGATAGTAGGGCCCAAGCTTGGGAAGCCCCCCCCCGCTCTACAGGTTTATCCTAGGAAGGTGACACATGCTGAGGGTAATGAGTGGGGATGTCATGGACTCCAGACGAGTTAATTTGCATTCAATGTGGGAATTGAGTTAGTGTATAGAATGCCTTTTCTGTGGTGTATGTGATGTGGGGAAGGGTGGAATGGTGGTCTATGTCATTGCTGCTGCTTGCGCTATATGAGATAAACAAGAAAGGGAATGAAGAGATTGAATGTGATCCAGGTGGTAAGAGTTAAGAGGGTGCAAAAGCGCTTTTGAGTGATTAATTGCTTGATACACTGGTTGGGTACGAATGTGTGAGTTTCAGAATTATGCAGGTAAAGTTTAGATTTGTAAGGGTGACACTGCATGGTTGTAGTGTATGGACCCTTTAATGAGAGAAATTGGACTGGAAAAGTAAGGTTTTGGAATGACTTGGGAGGAGTGGTCGATTGATTTGGTAACCGGTTATAAGGAATATGAATAGGTGAAGGTGAGATTTTGGTAAATCTGGAGATAATGAAAATTCTGGTGTTGGTGGTAGGGATCCGTGCTGAAAGAAACTTGGTAAACACATTATTTCAGCTCAAAGATGTCCATAAATACACATGGATTGGGCACATGAAGTTAAGAGTATGATTGATCTGTACTGAGAAAGTGAGAATATGCTGCAAGAAATATTTGATGTGGACATGTAAGAAGTAGAGTATAGGACTATCTGATCACATGATTGAGCTGTATAAGGTTAAATTGACTGGTGCATTGAGAAGATGTGAAAGTGGAAATGAAGGGAGAATTAGGAGTGAAAAGTTATTGAATTCCAGAGAAAAGGGGAGAATATGGGAAAATGCCTACGAGTGGAAGAGAAGAAATAAGTGTGAGCATGGATATTAACAAATGCGGAAGAGATTTAAGGAAGTGTCAGTAGGTAGTGCAAGGGGTAGGTGTGCCAGAACATATAAGAGGAAGCAGAATGGTGATTGTTAGAATGATGATGTGTGTAGTGGAAACTATAAAGGAGGCTTACTTGCAAATGATTAATAGTGCAGAGGAGGATGTCAGGGTGATGCAGTTGAATAGTTGAATGCACACATGATGAAAATGAATGTTATTAAACAGTAGGAAAGCAACGAATGAATGATTTGGACCAAAGATGAATGAAGACCCTGATGTGACAGGAAGATGAATGAGGATCCAGATGGGCACAGGAAGCTATTCTGGAAGATGAATGAGGATTCGGATGGGAATTGGAAGATAAATGAGGATCTGGATGGGAACTGGAAGATGACTGAGGATCTGGATGGTAACAGGAAGCTATTCTGGAAGATGAATGAGGATTCAGATGGGAACAGAAAGATATTCGGGAAGATGAATGAGGATTCGGATGGGAACAGAAATATATTCTGGAAGATGAATGAGGATCCAGATGGGAACAGGAAAGCTATTCTGCAAGATGACTGAGGATCTGGATGGGAACAGGAAGCTATTCTGGAAGATGAATGAGGATTCGGATGGGAACAGAAAGATATTCTGCAAGATGAATGAGGATTCGGATGGGAACAGAAATATATTCTGGAAGATGACTGAGGATCTGGATGGGAGCAGGAAGTTATTTTGGAAGATGAATGAGGCCAGAGAAGAGGTGTCTGAACATCAAGGACACGAATGGTAGAGTACTTGTAAGCAAGAATACTTTATTGTTAATGTGCATATTGAAAATGATGCAAATGTAAATATGATTGCCTCTGTGTGTGTAAATTGGGTTGCTGTAGCAAGGTATGAAAGGGAGAAGCATACAAGACCTGTAGTAGATGGTATAGTAGTTGAAATGCTAAAAAGTGGTGGTGATAGTGTTATGGAATGATTCCATAAGATTATGGCAGATGCTAAGAATGTATAGAATGAGTGGTGAACTATTGGCTGGTGAGAAGAGTATTTATGTTGGAAGTTGGGGTTAGGGTGATAGCTAGAGAGTGGTTTGAGTTAGATCGCCATTGTAAGACAAGGTTGTGTGATAATGCCATGGCTCTCTATTATCTTTATGGATGGAGTACTGATAGAAGTACATAATGACAATGTGGGAAAGAGCTGTAAGATCAATGAGGGATGTGTACTAGGTTGATATATACTGTATATGCTCATGACCTAGTATTGGTGGTTGAGAGTAAGAGGGATTTGGAAAAGTTGATTGTAGCTTTTAACAGGGTGTGTAAGAGGAAGGGTCTAAAAGTGAGTATAAAAAAAGAGCAGGTTAATAGTATTTGATGCTAGAATGGGTGGTGTGTTGTGATTTTCATGTCTGTGGTGTCTACCTTGAACAATTGGAGTCTAGGATGCATTGTATATGATGGTTCTGCAAATGCATAAGATTTCAACCAAGGGGTTTTAGGTAGGAAAGTTCCAAGGGCGATTAGTGTTGGCAAGTAACACTAAAGGTTTGAGTGTGGAAATGAATCTCCATGAGAGTATGGTGCTGTATGGGAGTGTGATTATGGTATAGGAAAGCAATGCAAATGGATAACTTGAGATGGATGCCTGGTTTGTGAATGACGATAAAAGATGTTTATGGTGTGAATGAAGGTGTGACATTGGTATAGCCATGTAAGAAAAATGGATAGGAATAGACTTGTGAAAAGAATATATGAGAGGAAGTGTCATTGTGTGAGAAGTGTTGGAAGATTGTGTAACAGATGACTTGATTATGTGAATGTTTGAGAGACTGTTGAGTGATATTGTGTACAGGGATGAGCATTGACTATATGAGATGCCACAGCACATAAGACACCATCTCTCCCAACCCACCCATGAGTATCAGCTCCTGATCCCTTCAGGCTTGCTTGTGATTGTCATTTTGATTTTTATGTGCATTTTATCCAGTCAAGGAAAATCATCCAGGATGCGAGGTTACAGATGGTGTTCAGCTTGACTGTTGGAAGTCTAAAAGTCAATCAGTTTAGTCAGTTGAAGGTGTAAGGGATTCCCTCGAAATAAGGGCTATATGGGAGCCCCAAATAACTTCTGTTTCCTTTTCAGGTGGAGAACTACCTTAATATCTTTGGTAAACGCAACAAGTCGTCACAAGGTGTTGGTTCACTACCATTGGGAACTCATGTCAGAGATGATGAATATGTGAGTAGCATTTTCGATGTTGATGCTCCCTGTGGTCAAGGAGAAAGAATGCCACCATCGCAGTATCAGGTGCATAGTGTCTAAATGGACTAAGTGCTATTTCTTGTGTATGCGTGATGCTAAAAAAGGGGCATGTTACCTCTCCCAGTACTAGGATGAGTTTAATTTGTTATTTTTCCTATATTTAAGAATTAATTTGATAATTGATTTTTCTTCAACTTTCAGAGTGGAGGTTTAGTTAATTGCTATAGATAGTCATACTACACTCGGTTAATATCACTGAAATTTTGTTGGATTGAGAGATGATTCATATTTTCATTTAATGAGAATTAATACCAGTAAAGATAATAAATATCACTTCACAATTTAGATACTATTCAATATGAAAACTGACTCAACCAGGATTCTAGTCGGCTAGCTCATGAGTTCACTGGTTTGAATTAGTGTAGGCTGATTTTTCATCATTTGCCTGGCAAGCCTTATTGAACTCATTATCCAGTATATTTTTATCATTTATTGTTTGTAGCTCATTAGAAAATAACAAGCTAGAAAACAAAATTCTCTTTGGCTGATTGGGATTATGGTAAAAAGAATGATCAAAATCAGCTTCCACTACTGAGACACGTCTTGACTGTTGTATAGTCTAGTGGCAGCATCAATTACTGTGGAAGAAAGCCACATACCAATAACACAAAAGCAAAATACCGTAGCAAAACTTTAGATTTACAATGTATGTGTAGGAAATCCCTGATTATCCATAAATAACCACCTTTTTCCTTCCTCTGTTATAGTCTTGTGTATCCTCTCTCTCTCCTATCCCCCTTTTTTCCTAATTCTAGCCAGCTTTATTGAGTAGGCTGCTTCTTCAATTGGTAGTTAACTCACTCCCATTAAAAAATGGTGTAGTGAAAAAAAGCACAGAAAAAGCAGTGCACAGTAATAAGTTTCTTTTCATTATATCTCACAGATATGTAAGAAAAAAAAGTGATAAAAGAACTGATTATCTGAAATTTCTAGATCAATGGGGAGAGCTAAATATGTACAGTTGCTCAAATTAATCGTGTCACATTTTTTCAAAATGTTTCGGTCAAATGTAAGATGATTATTATATAATTATTTGTTTTATAAGTCTCTCAAATAGTTTTGAATGGCTGGTGCTAGGCTTTGCTGTTCTGTGGTGCCAAGTAATATTTTTCATAACGTTAGGGTGGAATATTAATTATATGGATGAAGAAAATAGCCAGATGTTAACAAGAGGAGGAGCTTGCACTTGGCAGACAGACCTTCGGTCAACATCCTATCTGGCTTTTGACTGCCTAGAAAACTGTGCACAGGGTGTCCAACAACCTTGCAGTAAAAGTACTGAAGTCTTTAAAAAATAGGTATGTGGAATGTAGTTACATGATGAAAACCCTGATATTCCCGAATGCAGAACTGCTATTGTCACTAGGGAAATTAATAAATTTGACTTGGATGTCGTTGCTCTCTCTGAGACGAGAGACTCCGCTGAGGGACAACGGTGCGAGCAGGGAGGAGGGTCCACCTTTTTCTGGAAGGATTTGCCGCAGGGCTCCCAAGCCAACATGAAGTCAGTTTCACAATTAAAAAAAGATTTCTATTGAACCTAGCCAAGCTACCATCTTCCATTAGTGAATGACTTATAACCCTTAGATTTCAAGTGGGAGACAGGAAATATGCCACATTGATCTGTGCGTACCGCTCCCACTATGGCAGCCGATGACCCAACAAGGAGTCTTTCTATGCCATTCTTGATAACGTTCTATCATCTATTCCTAATGAAGACAAAATCATCCTTCTGGGATGATTAGGACTTCTGGGTTCATAAGGACTTTGATATATGAAGAAGAACTATCGGTAGGGAAGGTCTGGAATCTGTTAATTCAAATGGTAGCCTTCTGCTCTCCAAATGCGTCTAACATAACTTGGTCATAACAAACACCCTCTTCAGGCAAAGCAATACTTTAAAAACTTCATGGATGCACCCTAGATAGAAACACTGGCACATATACTAAACTACATCATTGGGAGGTCATGCAACTGTAAAGATGTTCTAGTAACTGGTTCTGAGGACTGTTTGACTGACCATCGTCTTGCTTTTCTTTGATGAAAATCAAGATCTTTCCTAAAAAAAGGAATCCAAACAGTGTAAAGCAACATAAATTTAGTGTTGATTTGCTCCCAAACCATGCCAAATCACTTGAGTTTCAACAATGTCTCATTAGAAATCTTCCTCAGTCTTTTCCGGCCAACATAAAAGACCATTGGTCCATATTAAAAACTACAATCATTGCCTCCACAAAGGAATCAATTGGAATGAGGAAACGGAAAAATGAGGATTGGTTTGATCAAAATGACTGAGGTTCAAAAACTATTGGACCATACTTGTAAGGCCCTGTTTGAACACCTAAATGACAAGAACTGGTCTCTAAGAGGAATAAACACATGACCTCAAAGCTCATGCTTAATGAGCAACACGCAAAATGAAAAATAACTGGTGGCTGAGAAAATTTAGTGAACTACAACTCATTCAAACGGAATGATATAAGAGGATTTTTCAACCAAACAAAAGCAATATTTGGACCTAAGTCATACGGTCTGGCTCCTCTTCGTAGTAGTGATGGCTTACAGCTGCTCAAAAGCAATGAAGCTATTCTGCCGCGAAGGAACACTTTGAAGAACTTTTAAACAGAACCCCTGTTTTGCACCCAGTCTCCCAACATCCAATAAATGATCCTCTAGAGAAATTAAGAAAGGCTATCAATTCCATGAAAAATAATAAGGTCGCCCGACCTGACAACATACCTGTCAAAATATTAAAAAACGGAGGCCCACTTTTGACTTTACATTGCCAAATTATTGTCAAAATTTGGGTAAATGAAGAAATCCCAGATGAATTTAGGGATGGCCCACTTTTGACTTCACATTGCCAAATTATTGTCAAAATTTGGGTAAATGAAAAAATCCCAGACAGACCACTGTCTGTGGTAATCATAGAGGCATCACATTACTATCAACCGGTTGTAAAATTTTAGTTCCAATTTTGGCAACTTGTCTAACTCCTTTAGCTGAGTGTGTTCTCCCTGAATCACAGTATGGTTTCAGGTCTCGTGGCACAACTGACATGATCTTTACCGCTAAACAGCTTCAGGAAAAATGTCTTGAACAAAATCAACCCTTTTTTATGGCCTTTATAGACCTTATGAAAGCCTTTGATAGTGTAAAGCGAGAACTTTTATGGAAAATTCTATCTAGACCATCGCACCAACCTGAGTGTACTGGATGGCACAAATAGTACAAGCATTTAATCCATCATAATAAAACAACAGTTGAGATGGTCTGGCCATGTGGTCAGAATGTCGGACGAGCATCTACAGAAGCAGATATTTTACTCAGAACTCAGCTTGCGAGATAGAAGGAAAGCTGGACAAAAGAAAAGGTATAAAGTCTCGCAAAGACAACCTAAAAGTATGTTGGATAGATTACAACAGAAGCTCTGGACACAAACGCATGGAGATGGAAGCTGAAGAGCGGAGTTGAAACTTTTGAAGCAAATAGAAGGCAACACCTGGAAGTCCACAGAGCTACTAGATTAGCCCATCAAGATCGTCCGCGCCAACCTCACCCACCTGTTAAAATCTGTGGCACTAAAATTGAGCTGATAAGGCACATGAAGATAGAACCCCAGGCACAAACTATACTCATCTGCGAGTGACGCCATGATGATTGGTGTAAACATTTTTAAAAAGTTTCCACTACATATCATCATCACTAACTATAATTTGAGGGGGATTTTTTTGAGTATTTGAATAAAATTTTAACCATGGCAGCTTTTTTAAAGATTTTAAATTTTAATTTTAGTAGTGAAGCGCAAGCTTCCCCCATTGGGTGGAGTAGGGAAGCCATTGCCTGGTCTCCTAATAATTTTCTCTTGCTCTATTTATTTTTAAAATGGATGATTATTTTCTAGGCCTAACAGCAAAAGAAAAATTGTTTTTTAGCGGAAATCTTTTTAAATACAAATAAAAAACAACCCTCAGGATGTTTTTGTTGTTTTTTTTTCTATTTAAATTTGGTCCAATAATTTCATGTTTCTTTACTCATTTTTAGGAGCCAGCGGTTATTTCCTCTTGATAAAGATTAAAATAGAAAATCTATTTTTGAAATAACTTTGATAACACTTTCAAATATATGAAAAAATAAAATAAAAAGGCAGCCATGCCTAAATTTTCGGAACTTCACCATTTGTAATTTTTTTTTTTTTAATTTTAAAGGAACTCTCAGAATGAAGTTTGGTAAAAACTTAAAATATACTTGGGGGTCACAACCAAACTAAGAGAGAGAAAAAATATTCAACCCCTCCAAAAAATCCTGTTCTTAAAATATAGTAGTATAGGATGCATTAAGCTGGAAGAGGGGAAAAGTTGACAAGCCTGTTTTGAAGCAACACTCCATCTCGCAACAAATAATAATATATTAGACTGTCACTCTGATTGAAAATGTGGCAACTGTAATGAATAGTTGGACTGGACAAAGAATTTGCAGACAAAATGAAAATAAAAGTAAGAAAGCTGTAGGCATAAGATAAGCATTGAATAGAAGCATATGACATGATAAACTCTTAAAATATTATATAAATATAGAGCAGTGAAATGCAAGCAACACCAAATGGCAAGGAGGAAGAATTCTACATAAGAAAATATAAATGTGTATATGATCCTAAATCTTTACCATCAAGTTCACTTTTCCTCATAACACAAAGTATCAGATTCGAACATCTAAAGAGAAAACCCAATCTTGTATGATTTTTAGAGGTCAAAAAGATTTTTATTTTCTTTCAAAGAATCGGGTGATTTTCAAATTTTGAGTAGTCATTAAATATGTACCAAATTGAATAGGATTTGCACATTCTGTACATTTGTGTTGCAAAGACCCTATGCAACTTCAAATGACTAAAAAATATTAACATTAGAGTCTGGGGCAGTCTACCCCCCCGTATCACATAACACACACACACCACACTTTAAAACCAGTTACAAAAATGCCCTACTCTTACACACACCACCCCAACATTCACCAATCCTAATCCAGTCTGGACTGCCAAGTCATTTTCTCTGTCCCATCTACAGTAAGAAGGACACTTGCTCTCCTCTCCCATTGCCACCCATCTCATCTTACTTATCCTGCTCTCTTCTTGATCGTCTCAGGAGCCCTTTAAATATAAGCTCTCAAGGAGACCCCTGGAGAAGACATGGGCCGTGTCTTCATGACTGAGCCTTGCTGGACTCAACTAGAAATCCACTCCCATACTCAGTCCTTTATCCGCCACTCAGCATGGACCCTCTCCTCATCAGTGGGTGATAGCTTAGCCGAGTACAAACATTGCTTCCACTTACAGCAAAGTTAAATCACAGCCACTGTAATTAGTTGCCGGATGGAGTTGATCATGGCAGCTGCCATATGCCATATATAGCCGTGATTGGATCCCACATTAATTAGTACATCCCTACTGAGAAATAAACTTGAACCCCTTCGCAGAACTATTGCGTCTGCATTAGACATAGCAAAAATTCTTTGATGTACACAACAAAATATCCTCCAGTCAACTACAAAAAAAAGGTTGACAACTTCCTCATAGTCCATTGTCCATTGCATCATGGAGAGACATGAACAGCAGTGATACTATTCACCCCCACCCCTTTCCTCCAGCTCACCCAAGCAATACACAACTAAGTATACATAGCAAATAGTCACCTATCACCCAAAATATACTTAGCTCAAGAAAGCTCTTGGCTGCCACAAAAACTTATTCCTGTTTACCCATTTAAATCTTCCACCACTTTTTTACATCAAACAGCCCAATCTCCTTAAAAAAACACAATGATAAGTACGACACAGACCACATATATAGCAAATATGACTAACAAAAATTAACTTCCCAAGCTGTCTATCCATCACATTTGATCGCCTACACCAGCTGGGCTTAGTCACCTGATCTTGCACCTATGCACCTCACACAACAGACAATAAAGTACTTGTTTTGTTTTTAGTCTAGGATATTTTTATCCTTGTTATTTATTTATTTGTTTCTTAATATAGCCGAGTCGTAGGCTGTAGTGAGTATGGCGACTTATGCCCATAAGTCTCGTTTGCAGCACCCAAATGAGCCACTTACATTCCAAACAGCAAAATAACCATAAAATACAACTTTACCTTTGTAGATCACATTTTTCAGCACAACAGGACACCGAAGAGACAACTGCCACTATAGACCACCCCTGTCATTGGCCACAAAACAAATGCAAAGCCTCAGAGGAACTCTCAGGCATCTTAACATCCCCAAAATATACCTTCGATACATGCAAAATAATCTGGAGATTTACACGCCGCGCCATCCAACCTCTAGGTCTAAACTCTTTTCTAAAAGCTATTCCACTCGATATTGACTCAAATGAAACATTTTGCCACATTACACTTTAGTACTCCTGACCACACCTCAATGCAATAAAACTCCCAAAGAAGCCAATACGGTGTCAGACAAAACATACTGATCGAGCTCTGGGGTAACCTTATCTAGTTAATGGAACTCAGGGAGAGGGCTGGCCTACCAGCAGAACCCTAAGCCATGAGCTAACATCTACGCACTTGTTGAGCATGATTGCTATGATAATTCATACATACAAACGTGGTGTTCCTGTGATGAGGGACTAATACTATCACATTGAGTGGGTTAGGAACCACCCATTCATAAACTTTAGTGTCAAGGTGTTTTCCATCTACCACCTCTAAATTTTATCCATTTTTTTATGGTATCAAAGCATGCTAAACTCTATCCTTTGGAAAGCAGTGTTATGAAGAAAAGATAAATGAGCTTTTCCTGCAGTGGGTTAATTAATTAATTTATGAAGCTGTAATTGGTTAGCTCCATTAATTTCCAGTGTTAAGTGCAGGGTTAGTCTCCTGTCCTAGACATTCGCCAGTGACCTAATTCTTGAAACTGTTGCTTCCTGACAAGAGCAACTCTTCTAATTAATGCTGCTTCCTACATAAAAACAGGGTGTCCTATCCATGGAATCTAAATATTCTCTCTCGGTTAAAGCCTCACCATGTTGATTATGAATATCAACTAATTTGGAAGAATCTGTTTGCGTTCGGGAGTCTATTTGGATTAGTAATCATGATAGTCTTGTGTTTTTAATTCAGACTTTGCATGGACTATATTAACTGTTGTCACATTTTCTTACCTTCGCCGGTTATCAGTTGTTTAAAAGTTTTTTTTTCTCCTATAGCACCTCTGCCAACTGACTCGAAGTGTTTAAAAGTTAAGCCTTCATCTCTATTGACAGGCGCTTCATCTGTTGCTGCAATGTGGCTACAACGTAGACGAGGCATTGCGGCGGCATAAGATGAACCCAAACAAGCCCGCTTCTCAAATGACGCTGTGGTCGGAAGAAGAATGTCGCAACTTCGAGAACGGGTTGAGAACCTATGGAAAGGATTTTCATCTCATTCAACAAAACAAGGTTGGGTTCTTTGTAATGTCCTCAACAAACTAAAATGGTGGATTACTGTGTCAAACTTCTTGAATGGAATTTGTCTAAAGAAATGGATCTTAAAAGACAACCCCATCCTTTCATTGGGTTAGCATGTTCACATGCTTGAGCATAGATTTTCCGGTACATTTTTTTTCCCCTGCAGGTTGGTTAATGGTGGGAGGAGGGGTAATGACAAGATTACTGTAGTATTGAGTGAAAAGTAGCATAATGCAAAGGTTGGGTGGTAATGTGTTAGCTCTAGAATTATGTAGGTGAAGTTAAGAAAGAATAAGCATACTGTCCACTGGTGCGCCTCATAAAAGGCAACTAAGCCTGAATAATGGCTGCTAGCCTTGGAAGCTGTGCCCTTTAAGGTTTTATCCTACAATCAAATCAATGGGACGGGCTGTCGCGAAATCCGTCCAGTCTGCCAGCTTAATCCATATCAGTGGGTGTAAGCAGTGAGGGGTATCTGTGATGTGCCCCCCCCCCCCCATCCAGCTCTGAGGGCTTTCCTGGACAGGGTCACACCTTGTTGAGTCCCTACTGCTTCTATGATTTCCTTTCCTCTCGGATGGTTGGGTGCTCAGGCAGTGGTGCCCATTCTGTTTGTGGGTTTTGCAGTACCCTGTGCTACGAACCCGATTCTGGGGGTCGTACCCCATTACCACCGGGGGGAAATGCTTTACAGGGTAGGTGCTGCTGTGAGAGTGCTAACAATTAGCCACGGTCCTCTATTTTTTAATGGACCAAACTAAAAACAATCTAAAGTGACTTGACAATCAATATGGACCCCACTTTACCCCCTACTGTCCCTTCCCAATCTACCACGTACCGTGCTAATGCGCCTCCCTCTGTGATGCAACCAATCATACCTCCTTCCACTTCTAGCTCTCCCTCACTATCCTCCCCCCCTCACCTCCCACCCTCCTGAATCTTAATCTCCTTCCCAACCATCGACTAGATAGAAGCAGACATGACCCATCAAGGTCACCGTCTATTCTCAAATACAGCCTCGATCTTCCTCTTCCCCCTTATTTACTGGTCCTGAAACCAACCTCTTCATTGTCTTCTTACCCTAATATTATGAGCGTTTAATTCCGGCGTTACATGCAAAGACCTCACTCAATAGAGTGGTTTGATATTAGGCCGTAGTTCGACAGGTTTCTATTATTAAAGCCCCATTCTGCTGGTTGCACAGACATTCTCCTTACTCTGACAGATAATAGGGTGTGCAGTCACCCTGACCCAGCACCTACACCTCTACTGCTGCCTAAATCTTTCGGAACATCCGAATGGAGTGAGTTCCTTGAAGATCTCTTCACAGGCAATCACGAAAGTCTACAGATCCAATACAAGATCTGAAAAAAGGCTACGGTACCCAGTGATAAGCCTTCAAGAGTCTCAACATGGTTAATAAAATGTTCTTGCGATGAGCAAATTAGGCACTATTTAGCGGTGCCATTTGCCATCATTTTCTTAGGGTCCTTTGTTCAAACATCTGATTACCTCCATCATATACTAGAAGTTATGTGCTCTATTTATTTTAGATAGGATTTAATAAAAAGAAAAAAACTTGCATAAGCTGCCATTATGATTCTTATGAGATCTAGAAGGCTTTTAGTGGGGCTTTGTGATGAAACTTAAAGCACTTCGCTGATCTGAAACAGCCAGATTGAATGCTAAAGCACACATTTCATATTGATATTTTGGATTTGAGCTGAAACACACCCACCCCTTTTGGTTAGCATACATTTATTCAGTTGACAGGAATACCCCCTCCCCCCTTTGCAGAGGTGGTAGGTATTTTAAAATGATTCAGGGCAAGTTCTCTCAGGATCTCTCTCTCATCCTCAAGTAAGTTGAGACTGCAATTTCGGCCCCCTTTCCACCATGTCTGTGGAAGTCCTTTGCAACCTCTTTTTGTGCATTCTCTAACCAGGATTCTGCTCCCTCCCGAAATTTAAAGAATGTTCTTGGCTCCATGAAGGATCCCAATTAGACTTTACCTCCAGACAGGGAACCCTTCAACGGACTGTTCATGCAAAATGAGCTGTGTTAACCTCTTGCTCTATGCATAGATAGACAATATCCAATACTTCAACACATGAATGAGTGAGGCATGGACTTCTTATTAGTTCTGCTCAGGATATGGAAGGGGTACCCTCTGAGTTTCCTGGCAAAAAGCTAGCCTGCTTGCTTTTCACAAGCAGGGAGAGATCACTACCCCAGCTGGTTTCCACTCAATTTCTCAAACTTCCTGCATGTGCAAGCTGATGGACAAATAGGTTACTATTAAGTTAGCTACCTGGACATCGGAAGCCACTTCTCTCCTGCACAGTATGACTTTCACAAGTTCCATTCTACACTGGATGCACTTCTCTAACTAAAAAATGCTATATGCGAAGCTTTCTTTCATGGACAACACTTTGCCATGGTATTTTTTTGATCTGTGGAAGTCTTATGATACTGTGTAGCAATATGGTATCGTTTAGACCCTCCACACCGTGGGGGCACCTCTCTTTCTTCGGTTTAAGTTTCTGTGAGATTGTCGATGGTATGTATGGGGGGGCAGCTCTCCCTGGTCCAATGAGGTAGGAAGAGGATGTCTCACAGGGTAGTGTCCTGAGTGTCTCATTTTGTTGAGCTCCAATGTTATCACCTCGGTGCTGCTGGAAGAGCTTGTCGCCACACACTACCTAAACGACCCTTTGATCTATTTTGGTGGCACCCAGATACCTACCTTGAGCGGGGACTCCAACAGGCTCTGAACCAGATCCCTATGCCAAAGCTCACAGGTTTGGGTTTTCTTGGGCTAAGAGTAAGCTGTTGGACTTCTGTCACCATCTGCAGCTTCACCTTCATTTGTATTTGTTCCTGGTTGCACTACATTTCTCTTTCGGGAGATTACACGTCGTACTCAGTTCGGAGACTGTATTGTGATTTTTTGCAGCCCCAGAGCGCACTTAGTGTCCTAAGGCATTGGAATCTGTACACCCCTTTGTTTGCAGTGTCCATGATGCCACAGCTGCTGTGAGCCGGTAGGATGTCCCGGGTTCCTCACCATAAAGGGATTGTGGGAAATAAGTGCAAGGATTGGGTGACCAAACCAGCGTTTCACTCCTCCCCACTCTTGAGTACATGACAGGAATCAGGTCACCCATCGTGTTGCTTGTCAAAACAGAGAACAGACAGCCCATGCCTTGATGGCCTAGGGTCACTTTCTGTCACACTGGCAGGACACACAGCCATCTGATAGAGCGATCCCCTCGACCTTATTGTGACTGCTGCTTTGTCCCTCAGACTGGCTGACACATTCTAGTAGAATGTCCCAGTCAGTCGGATCTTCACACGCATTAACTGCCCTGGTACTGGGACGAGTGGAGTCACTACCACTTTTCCCTTGTACTTGCGATGGGTTCGTGCACATTGGATTGTGGAATTGTTGAGTTTCTTGATGCAGCCCTCATTTCAGCACAAGAGTGGGTTGGCAGCCTTTTGTTTTAGTTGTTGTTTTTTTTAATCTAAAATAGCTTTTGACTAATTTTGGTGAATATGCTCCTGCATGCAGTCGCCAGATGACTTCCCCGGTGAAACTGGGTTCCCAATTTCTGAGTATGTATGTACAGGGTGGGGCAGAGAGGACGGACGTTTTTGAAAACTTCACTCGATGCTCTATCGTCCACAGCGCCATGGCTTTGCCTGAAAAGAAAAGAAAAAAAAATCTTAAGACACCACGGGCAGAATGGTACCTGCCAGACATATGTCCCTCCCCCTGGGGCTGAGTAATAGACAGTTCAAAAACGTCCGTCCCCTCTGACCGACCCTGTACTTGCAGCACTAGGTGGTCCTGGGCAAGAGATCCCGGTAGAGCAGATTTCCCATCGGGTTCCACTTTATAAAACTTGTTGCACTGGTTTTATTATGCAGGTTCGAACGCGCTCAGTAGGGGAACTGGTGCAGTTTTACTACTTGTGGAAGAAGACTGAGCGGCACGACATGTTCGCCACCAAGACGAGAATAGAGAAGAAAAAATACATCGTCCATCCAGGCACCACGTGAGTATTATGATCTTTGTGTCATTCTAAGATTTGGGGGCGAGTTACTTTGGCACAGTTTCGTTGCCTCTCAACTTGAAGAGATTAAAATTTCGAGGGGGCAGGAGATTTGTCTAGGAAATGAGGAAATATGAGGGGAGGTTGAGTTTTCCACTTGCATTAATGATTAAATGAGGTGGAATTTGCTTAATTCAGGCCGTCTTCTCGGGAAGAAGCGGGGTGTTTCCTCTTTCATTTTGTCTTTCGAGTGATTGGGGAATGTGTCTGTTACCCTCTCCATTGCCGGGGATTCCTTTGCGCACTCTCAGTCTTAGGGATGAATGGTAGAACATTTGTGCCTTTATTTTTCATTTTATCTTATTTCCCTTTTTTTGGTATTTTTTTGGATAGGGATAATAATAAGTGCCATGATCCCCGTTTTGCCACAGCTCGATATGTGAGTGTAGTGATTATCTTTGGGTGTTGCAGTGATTACATGGACCGGTTCTTAGATGAGGGAGAGAGCGCGTTCTCGTTCTCGCCCTCCTTCGTGAGGGAGTCCCCCGGGGTGCACGCCCTTCTCTATGGGAGGTGCCCCCCCGGGGTTGCTCCGCCTATCCCTTCGTCGACGATCGCTTCGGCCACGATCGCGTTCGTCACGGCCACCTCGCCTTCGACGCTCCTGCCCCCGCACGAGGCGAAGTGTCTCGGGTCTTCGCCTCTTTCCTCATCCAAAAACAACAATAACAATAATCATCACAATCATCACTCTCACCTTCATCATCATTCCCCCTTCCCTTCCCGTGAACCTTTTCAGTCCCCCCCTCCCTCCTCCTCCTCTCCCTCGCTCAATTCTCTCCTAATCAACTCGAGATCGTTGATCTCCCCGAGACTGGATCACGGCAGGCCTTCCCTTTCCCCTCGGTCGGCGGAGGAGGCCCCACCGTCAGCACCGCCGGGAGCGTCCCCCTCTGCTCCTCCGTCATCGACCGGGCGCGGCGTCAAGCGGCCACTCAGCCCCGGCGTCGGTATGAAGATGTCCCTGTCGCAGGCGCCTTCCCCGGGCCCCGCCTCTCTGAAGCACCCCGCCTTGAGTGGCCTGTGCGTCGACTCGCCTGGCCTCCCTAAGGCCGAGACCGTTGCCCTGTGATTCCCGACGAGGTGAGGGCCCACGACGCCCTTCGTCCCCTAAATCGTCGCCAGTTCGGCCACGGGAGGAATCTCGAACTTTCCCATCGTTGCGCTGCCCTTGGACTCGGGTCGCCGTCGATGGCGGTCTCACGGATGCCCCGCCCCTGTCGCGCTCCACTCAAGGTGAGCTCTCGCCTCCGCCCTCCTCTCCTCAGGCTCGGAGCTAATGGAAGAGCAAGGCTGTCCAACAGTTGCAGATCGAGTAGACTCTTATGCGTGGTAATCGCATTTTTTTATATACACACACACATGCACGCATGTATAAATAAATTTCCAGTCTTAAAAAATGACATATTGCCCTTGTCTCTTCTGATGTAAAAGCCATTTTTTTTACATTTTGGTCTGTTTTACATGCATGTGCAGTTGCACATAGACACGCAATATATATATATATATATATATATATATATATCGATTTTATTTATAACTATCTGAATAGTTTCGGCATCTTGCCGAAACTAACCCGATAGTCATAAGTAAAATCTTGATTCAAATATTGTGGTTTACCATTATCTTTCTCTGATATATATATATATATATATATATATATATATATATATATATATATATATATATATATATATATATTAACTATTGTTTATTGAACTTAGGAAACTGGGGGGGGGGGGAGTCCCAGGATGCAAAAGTCTGCATTTTTCACAGCCATATTTAGCTGGGGGAGGTTTATTATTATTATTATTTTTTCCAATTGGTTTTGAGTTGAGGCTCGCTTCATTAGATTTCTCATTTATTTGATGATTCTTTATTTCTATGCAATTCAAGTTAGTATTATGGAGACATTTCAATAGTCACCTAAAGTGGTTTAGGGTTAACTATTTTTTACTATACGTTCAAAAAATCTAATTTTAAATTCCTATGAATTAGATCTTCGTATATAGCGTGTATCATGACATGAACCAAAATTGAATATTCTTAGAAGAAGAGATTGTATTAAGTTTCCCTTGTCATTCCTGTAGTAGGAGAATTTGGCTGATGTTCCTGGTTCATTTCACTCATGAGCTTTAAAAGTGTCCTCAAGGCTAGAATTATTTGTGGTATCCCGATTGAGGAGATTCTAACAGTAGGAGTGAAATTTAGTATTGACTTTAGAAGCACAAATGTACCCCTGTGAATTTCATCACTGGGTTCCTGGGCTGAAGGAAATTTACTTTGGGGTGACTAAAGTGTTTGCCTTCGTGGTTCTCCTTTAAATACATTTAAATTTCGTGTTTAGGGAGAAATTATTTTTTAGCCTTTGTATTGATTAAATTCATGGAATAATCTCTACTTGAAATCTTCACAAGGAAGACTTACTGCAAGTCCAGCACATGAACTTTATTCTGTGGTGTGTGTGTGTGTGTACGAAAGGTTAAAAAAAACTGGATAAAGCCTTTTTGTTGTTACATTTTCCTCTATTTGACATTGGTTGTTTATTTTTGCAATAGTTCCCTCGATATATTTTTTAATGGGCATTTACTATCACCAATTATGCTTTTTACACATTTAAACTGAGTAATCAAATTGCTGGCTAATATAAACACTTTGTTTAAGAGTACAAATTTCATTTTGATAAACTAATGGCGCGTTTTATATTAAGCATGTGTGCATCTTTGTATTTTTTAGCTTCATTTTTAGTCCCTGTCCTGTTGTACCTTGTCTATGAGCTATGGACAATTTTGAAAGCATTTTTTTGTCCAGTTCAAATTTTGTAGCCTTTTTTTTTTTAACCAGAAAACAAAAAAGAACCACTGAGTTATGCCAATGTTGTTTTTTTTTTCATGTTTGACACATAGAAATTTTGTAATGTACATAACAATATTTTATATATTTGCCTTAATAGTGAAATAATTAACAGATATATATTTTAATGTTTATAACTCCATTTTGGGAATAACTTGGCATTGCTGATGTATACATTTCCAAGATTGTAAATAGATAACTATTTTCCTTTGTTGTTTTACTGTTCTTTATCTTATTAAATTTTGGCCCTGCCACTATCATGTATATTGGTGTATGGAGAGGGGTCTTTTAGGCCCTTCTCCTCAGGGATAAACCATGAACTGGCCGAGATGCTACAGCACAGCCATCGCTATGAAGGTCCAATTCGACATGGACGAAATAATGGGTGCCCTTGTTTGATAAGGGAAAAGGTGTTGTGCACGAGCTGGTAGTTTTACTGGTGTTGATGTGAGCCCATCTCAGTGAGAAAGTGGTTGAAATTGAAGCTACTCTATGGGTGGGTGGGGCTTGGTTGTTACACAGAAGTTCAATCTGTGTCAGCATATGAATGTTGGAAATGTTGAGTATAATTGAGGAAAGACAGCACTAGACCTTTTTATTATTAGCCCCTCCCTCTCTGCGACCTTATCTTTTTTCAGGGGCTGGTGCCAAATAGGCTCGGCCTGCTCGTGGCGTGGGGGGGTCAACCCTGGGGCTCTCAGGGGTCCTCTGGTGCTGTGAACCAGACTTTTAATACACCCTCTTCCCCCCTCAATTTCTTTTACTGCCCTTTATTTTCTCCCTCTCCTATCTAGTGCCCCCGACGGTTACCTGACCTCTGTTTTTTTTTTCGGACTGATTCTCAATTGTTCTTTTATGAAGGTCGGAGGAGGTTGGGCATCTCCACCGCCTTTGTCTGCCGATGCCCAAAGAGAAACCCATCGTTGTCCCCTTTTCTCCGCGCGTAGGAGAACTCGGGCAGCCTCTTCGGTCTATAAAGATTGTGTGGTTGATCTGTATCCATTCTCCAAAAGGACATACCGAACGCAACCGTATCTAGAGTTGCAGTAGTGCCGGGCCCTTGTAGGCCTCCATGATGGGCAGTCCCGAGGAAGAATGTGAAGTTATTTCTATTTGCAGTGGCTAGCCATAAACATAAAACTTCCCCTTCTCGTAAGGGTCCCCGTGCCAAACGTTCTTCAGCTCCCCTTTCAGCCTTCCCTTGTTCGTTGGATCCTGATGCCAACGATGTGGACACAGATTTAGATTATGCCCGCTTTCCTGTCACGAGTTCGTCATCTGACGCCTCACTGCAAAAGTGGGTGTGTTTGACGTTAATAAATCATTGGACTCCCGCTGCGATTAACTCCGCCGGATGTGATCTTGAGGTAGTGGTGATATCGTAGTCAAAAGTCTCATCTCATATTCAACATAATCTTGTACGAAATCTGTCCTCGAGAGCCGAAGTTCCAGTAACCATTTAGCCCCATCCACGTCTGAATTTTGTCAAAGGTGTCTGTTCAAACCAATTAAGGGACTACGACCTAATCTGTTTTCAAAGCAAGCTTAGTACCCAACGCGCCACGCATGTACACGGGGTGACTGAAAGTGTAGGCTCTACTAGAGTCCCAACTGCCGCAGTTTATTAAAGCTGGGTACCTTCGTGTCCCCGTAAGCCCCTACATTGAACTACCAAGACGTTGCTTCAATTGTAATCAATTTGGCCATGTTGGTCGTGCCTGTCGGCACTCCCGTTCCTGCACGAATTGTAGTTCTGAGTACCATGGCCCTGAATGCACCAAAACACCGTGCTGTGGTGCCCACAGTGCCGCGTCAAAAATCTGCCCACTATTCTTATATGAAAAGGAGGTCCTTGCTTTGCGCGACTCTGCGTCTGGACATGAGAGAGGTTCGCCAACATGCTCGAGCACAAACCTCACTTCTTAGCCCTCTCTTCTCAGACGTTTAGCGTGACGATGGACGAAACCGACCGACACGCCTGAATCATCTCCGCGCATCTATCGTTAATGTCAGAAGTATTCACGATATACAGTTGAAGCATCGCTCTCGTACCGAGATGCGTAAAGTTGGCTCCCTCTCCCGCAGCTCTATCTGGGCCCGACGCTCAGGGTGAGACACTTGAAGACATCAGACATTATCTGAAAGAATCTTCTATATCGACTAGTGAAGGTTCTTCTACCTGCCCCCGAGACCCCAAGCCCCGTTTTAAGAGAAAGGACTCCTCACTGGGTCATCGGCCACCAATAAGCGGGCAGCATCCAGAGATTCTCTACCATCAAGTTCCTCACGCCCTTCACAGGAGTTAGGTCCCTGACCGGTTCAAACGGTAGCAGAAATTCACCCAGTTCCTTGTACTTTGTCCAGATCGCCTGCTCCACCCACTCACCCTCCTACTCATGATCCGATGGCGAGCCCAACCTCCCCCAATAAGTCCTCGAAGGCGACAGCGCCTTCAGCGCTTTGTCCGGCCAATAGCGCCCGGGGTTCTGCCCCCGGGAAGCGTACGGCCATTCCCGTGAGGGTCTTCAATTCGAGGAGGGCCCCCGCGTCTCCTCCGAGCTAGGCCTGGAGGGCATATTCCTTCAATGGAATTGCCGTGGACTCCGGGCCAACTGGGAGGAGCTGCGGAGGCTCGTCTCGTCCCGTTCCCCGTTAGCTATTTTTTTGCAGGAGACCATGCTAGGCGCGTGCCCGCTGCCTGCCCTCCCGGGGTATAAGGGTCTTGCGACCCCACCACCGCGGGATGGCCGGGCTGGGGGATGCGCGGTTTACACCCGGCATGATGTCTCCGTTCTTCCTTTCTCTTTAGATACCTCCTTTCAGGCAGTGGTTGTGCAGCTGCACCTGGATAGGAGGTATACTATCATTTCTGTGTACATTCCACCGTCAGCTGACTTCGACGCGGGGGACTTCCGCCGCGTCATGGCACGGTTGCCGAGGCCCTATCTCTTGCTTGGAGATCTGAACGGCAGACATCCTCTCTGGGAAGATTACTCCATAAATCCCAGGGGACAAGTCCTTGCCGATCTGATCGAAGAGCTTGAGATGGGTGTCCTAAACGTGGATGAGTTTACGCATCACTGTCCGAGAACCGCTTCATTTTCTTGCCTTGACCTATCTTTGTGCTCTTCGGATGCACAGCCTGATTTTGATTGGGGGGTGGTCGATGACCTCCATGGTAGTGATCACTTTCCCATTCAAATATCATTTTCAGGGCGACTGCCGCCTGAGAGACCACCTCGGTGGTGCTTGGCGCGGGCGCGGTGGCCTGCATTTCAGGAAATGACTGAATTCTCTATCTCAGTCGAGGAGTTTAGGTCGGTAGATGAGGCCGTTGAGTTCTTCTCCGGCAACCTCATCGCCGTAGGCCTGACTACTATTCCTAGGACGTCTGGCCGTTTTGCACGCCGACCACTCCCATGGTGGTCGGCCGAGTGTGAGACGGCCCTCAAACAGAAGCGTTATGCCTACATGCGCTATAAGCGCCGCCCGAACGATTTCACTGTCGCTGAATTTCGTCGGGCTAGGGCTAGGTTCCGGTATATTTCGAAGCACGCCCGCCGCTCTTCTTGGCGGGCATACGTGTCTTCACTTAACGGGAAGACCCCTTTAGCTGAGGTGTGGAAGCGAGTCAAAAGGATTCGGGGCAAGTTCTCGCAGGACCCCCCTCCCGTTCTCCAGGAGAATGGGACCGCAATCTCGGACCCCGCGTCCGTGGCGGAATCCTTAGCGACCGCTTTTTCCGCATTCTCTAGCCGTGATGCTGCTCCGCCAGCATTCAATGCACGTCGTGATGTCGCGGAAGGCCGCCGGCTGGACTTTACCTCCAGAGGCGGAGAACCCTTCAACGACAAGTTTACTGTGAGTGAGTTGCGTTCCGCTCTCGCTTCGTGCGCGGACACCGCCCATGGTCCGGACGATGTCCCGTACGCCATGCTTCGACACCTGGGTGAGCGAGGCATGGCCTTTCTGTTAGATTTGTTCAACAGGATCTGGGTGGAAGGTCTTCTCCCAGACTCCTGGCGAATCGCTACTGTGCTCGCCTTTCGCAAGCCGGGGAGAGATCACTCTACTCCGACCGGTTTCCGCCCAATCTCTCTAACCTCTTGCGTGTGCAAGTTGATAGAAAAATTAGTAAATGTTAGATTTGCCTATTTCCTGGACAGCGGAGGCCATCTGTCTTCTGCACAGTGCGGCTTCCGTAAGTTCCACTCCACGTCGGATGCTCTGCTCCGACTGGAAAGTGCCGTCTGCGAGGCTTTCCTTCGTAGACAGCACTACGCCACGGTGTTTTTTGATCTGGAGAAGGCCTATGATACCGCATGGCGATACGGTATCATGGAGACTCTCCATACGATGGGGGCGAGGGGACGCCTCCCAATTTTTATATCTGAATTTTTGCGAGATCGTCGATTCCGCGTACGGGTGGGGGGAGCCCTCTCCGGCCCAAAGGAGCAGGAAGAGGGTGTCCCGCAGGGAAGTGTCCTCAGTGTCACACTCTTTGCCCTGAGCATCAACGGCATCACCTCGGTGCTGCCGGAAGATGTTCTCGCTACGCTCTACGTGGACGACCTTTCGATCTCTTTTGGCGCGGCCCAGATGCCAACTCTGGAGCGTCGACTCCAACAGGCATTGAACCGCGTCTCTCGCTATGCCGAAGCGCACAGGTTTCGGTTTTCTTTGGCCAAGACTAAGGTGGTGCACTTCTGCCGCCACCCACGGCTTCACCCCGACCCAGATTTGTTTCTTAATGGGGTGCGCCTGGATGTGGTTGAGTCGCACCGTTTCCTTGGTCTTGTATTCGACCGACGCCTCACCTGGGAGGCTCACATTCGCAGCCTTAGGGTCTCTTGTACCCGCGCCATGGACATTCTCCGTTCCGTGACGTTCAGCGCTTGGGGCGCTTATAGGGCTACCGCCTTACTTTTTTATCGATCTTTTGTTCGCTCGAAGCTCGACTACGGATGCGAGTTTTATGCATCCGCAGCCGAGCGTTTATTGCGGAAGGTGGATTCGATCCACCACACCGGCCTTCGCCTTGCGACCGGTGCCTTCCACACTTCCCCCATTGAGAGCCTGTTGGTCGATGCTGGGGAGATGCCACTCGCTCTGCGCCGCGTGCAGTGCATCACTCGCCTGTACGCGCGAGCCCGGCGCCTCCCTCAGTCGCCAACAGCTCTCACTGCATCCGCAGCTGATCTCGATGGTGCCTATGCCGCCGAGAGACGCCAGTCATACCCTAAGCCCTTTGGGTTTAGGGCCAGGAAACTCCTTCGAGAGGTAGATATAGCTCTCGGGCCGGTGGCGCCCCTGGTTCTGCCCAGGACGCCACCCTGGAGGGTACCACATTTGGCTATTTGTCGCCACGCCTCTGCTCCCAAAGCTTGTACTGCGCCGGGAGTATTGCGTTCGACCTTTTTGGAGCACACATCGTGTCACGCTGGTACCGTGCCAGTGTATACGGATGGCTCCAAGTCCCAAGAGGGGGTCGGCTTCCACGCCGTATCCCCTCTGTTTGAAGTCAGCGGGGCTCTACCAGGCGCTGCGTCTGTCTTCACGGCCGAGCTGGTGGCAATACACCACTCGGTACGGGAGATTACGCGACGTGCCCGGTTCGGAGACCGGATTGTGATCTATAGCGACTCACAAAGCGCCCTGAGTGCTCTTGGGGCATTGGAATCTCCGCATCCCCTGGTTCGCGATATCCGTGACGCCACGGTTTTGGCGAGCCGGGCAGATGTCGAGATTATCTTCTGCTGGGTTCCTGGACATGTAGGAATTGCGGGGAATGAGCGCGCCAAAGAGTCCGCGAGGACTCTGCGACCGGACCAGCGTTTCGCTCTTCCTCACACCGACTACATGGCAGGAATACGGGCAGCTCTTCGGACTGCTTGGCAAAGAAGATGGGAGACGGTCGAAGGGAACTTAAAGTTGCGTGCCATTGCGCCGCGACTGTTCCCATGGACCTATCCCCCAATGCCGCGGCGGCTTCAGGTTGCTTTCTGTCGTCTCCGAATCGGACACACTCGTGTGACGCATCGCTATCTGATGGAGCGCTCGCCTGCGCCCTATTGCAACGACTGCGTCGTCCCCCAGACTGTTCGGCACATTCTTGTCGAATGTCCCAGTCTGGGTGATCTTCGCGCACGATACCTGTCCCAGTACCGGGATGGGCGGGGTCGCTACCGCCTGTCCCTTGTGCTTGGGACAGATTCGTGCACACTGACTTGTGGACTTGTTGACTTCTTGGGGGAGGCCGGCCTTCTCCCTATTATTTAAGCAAGGTTTGTTTGTTTTGTTTTTTGTTGTTTTTTTGCATTTGTTTTGTTTTTTGTTTGTTTTGTTTTGTTTTTTTCTTTAGTTGCACGCTCCTGCGCCGGGGGGACCTCTCCCCGACGCACCAGCTTGCTTCCTTTCCCCCTTTTGGGGTGTTTTTTTTTCTCTTTAATTTCATTTTAAAGTAGCCTAGAACTAGGCCAGTTTTAATACGGCGACTAATGCCCAAGTAGGCAGTCGCCAGATGAGCTCTTAAAAAAAAAAAAAAAAAAAATCATGATCCGATGGAAGGAGATGAGATTACAACATTACCAGCCGCGGTTGTTTTACAACTCCTCAGACATCAAAAGCTCCCTCGGCATGGTGGAGGTCATCATACAACCATGCCTCTCAAGTGGGACTTAGGCCATGCTGATTTGGAAGGCATCCTTCATAAGTGCGTCCTTGGGGACCTTCAATGGTGTGGATAATACTTCACATCGATTATCAACAACGCCGCCACACAGAGCATTTCACGGAGGCGACCCGGAACGGGCCGCTCAACCGTCCCCTGGTGGACCTCAGAGTGTGCGACAGCCGTATAGGTTTTAAATGAATATTGCGGCAATATCCTAGAGAGCTCTTAGAGCACATAAAACATAAAAACCTATATTTTGTTATTCAAAGGAATGAATTGTTAAATGCTAACGCGAGTCTAAATTTGCAGATGGATTCCTTAGGCCTAATCTGGGCGACGTTGAGAAAATACTTAAATTAAAAACAAAGTCTTGAGAAAATATATATTATTGAATAAACAGTTAGATTATTTATGGGTGAATTAAATTTGAATGGATTTACAATTGATAAATATAGTTTGGTATAATTAATAAATGATAATTAGATTATTGGTAATTAAAGTATAACAAACGGTAATTGGTAAATAGAGTATAACAGGATGATTGATTATAAGTTGGTAAATAGATTGGATTATAAATCAAATGGTAAATATTTAAGTAAATTGGATTGGTAAGTAATTGTATTATAAGTGATTGGATTATATTAATTGGTAAATTAGATTATAACGGAGTTGAATGGGTCTGTAAATGAGACAAAAGAATCAAGAATTAATTCGGGATCCTTGGGGAAATATTTAGCACAGCTTAGCGAATGAAGCTCATGGCTTATTTTGAAGACGCTTGGGAGAGCGGGTGTACCAATCTCCCGATTTAAGTCAGGGTTACCAACCTTTCTTGAAATAATATATATATATCCCCTCCCTCTATGGGATCTTTTCTTCAAGAGTTGTTCCCAGAGAGGCTCTGGCCTTCTCGTTGCGAGGGGGGTCAGCCCTGGGCCCCTTGGTGCTGCCAACAAGACTTTTAACATGCTCCTCTTTCTTTCCTCCTCTATTACGCTCTTCCACTGCCCTTTATTTGCCCCTCTTCCTTCACCTATCTAGTGGTCCTTATCGATACCCGACCTCTGCTCGTTTAATGGATTGATTCGGAATTGTTCTTTAACGAAGGTAAAAGAGGCTGGGCATCTCCACCGCCTTCGTCTACCGAATGCCCAAGGAGAAACCCATCGTTGGCCCCTTTTCTCCGTGCGTAGGAGAACTCGGGCAGCCTCTTAGGTTTCAAAAGATGTGGTGGATCCGTATCCATTCTCCAATAGGACATACCGGACGCAACTGATTGTATAGTTGCAGTAGTGCCGGGCCCTTTTAAGCCTCCATTGTGGGGAGCCCCGAGGGAGAATGCGAAGTTTTTTTCTTTTTGCAATGGCTAGCCATAAACCAAAAACCTCCCCTTTTCGTACGGGTTCTCGTGCCAAACGTTCCTTAGCTCCCATTTCAACCTTCCCTCGCTCGTTGGACTCCTATTCAAACGAAGTAGACCCAGATCTAGATTATCCTTGCTTTCTTGTCATGAATTCATCATCCGACATACCACTTGCAAAAGTCGATGTGTTTGGCGTCAATGAATCTTTTGAGTCCCGCTGTGGTGAACCCCGCAGGATGTCGTCAAGAGGAAGTGGTGATGTTGTAGTCGAGGTGTCATGCCACTCTCAACACAACCTTGTGCGAAATCTATTTTCAAGAGCTGAAATTCCAAAAACTATCTCGCCCCATTCGCGTCTGAAATTTGGCAAAGGTGTCGTCCGTTCAAACGAACTAAAGGACTACGACCCCACCCGCCTTCAGAGTAAGCTCAGTGCCCAACGTGTCACACACGTACACAGGGTAACTAAAACATTAGGCTCCACTAAAGTCCCAACCGCCACACGGATTTTAACATTTGAACGACAAGAACTGCCGCAGTATATTAAAGCTGGGTACCTTCGTGTCCCGGTAAGTCCCTACATCGAACTACCCAGACGCTGCTTCAATTGCAATCGATTTGGACATGTTGGCCGTGCATGTGGGCACCCTCGCTCTTGCGTGAATTGTAGCTCTGACTACCATGTCCCCGAAAGCACCAAAACACCTCGCTGTGCCAACTGCGGAGGTACCCACAGTGCTGCGTCAAAACTCTGCTCTATATTTTTATATGAAAAGGAGGTGCTCGCTTTGCGCGACTCCCTACGTCTAGATATAAGAGAGGCCCGCCAGCGTTCTTGAGCACAAACCTCGCCACTCGGCCGTCTCTTCTCTGACGTTTTACGTGACGCTGGACGAAACCGACCATCACGCTCGAGTTCCGACCAGCCTGAAGCACTCCATCCTACATCTAATCGCAACGTCGGAAACATTCAGGATATCCAGTCGAAGCATCGCTCTCACACCGAGATAACCAATGTAGCGTCCCTCTCTCCAGCAGCTCTAGCTGGGAGAGACGCTCAGGGTAAGACGGTTGAAGACATCAGACGCTATTTGAAAGAATCCTCAACATCGACCAGTGAAGGTTCATCCACCCGGCTTCGAGACCCAAAGCCCAGTGGTAAGAGGAAGGATTCCTCACCTGGGTCATCGACCACCAATAAGTGGGCAGCCTCTGGAGCAGATTCGGTCGAACCCCGAGAATCTTCAATGGACTCCTCTCTATAGCTGAACATTCTCTGCCCTTAAGTCCGTCTCGCCCTTCACAGGACTTCGGCCCCATCCTGATCCAAACGATGGCAGATATACACCCAGCTCCACACACCTCGCTCAGATCACCTGTTTGTTCCGCTCACCCTTCAACCCAAGATCCGATGGAAGCAGTTGATACTCCAACATCACCAATCGCGGCGGTTGGACCAACTCCTCAGACACCGAAAATACCCTCGACCCATGAATCCGGATCTATCTGCCAAAAATCCCTTCTCGATCTTCCTTTTCCGCCAGGTTGTGAGCCCGAATTGCAATCAAGGGCCTCAGTCGGTTCTCAAAACCCCTCGAAAAAAAAACCAGTTACTGCTCCATCTAGGACCTCTCCCCCTGCAAAAGCAAGCTCCTCAAAATCAGCTCTCCGTCCCCCAAGGTCTTTGGGACGAGCCTCAAATACAATATCGGCCTCGAAAGAGAAAAAGATATCCACAGTGGTATCTAATCTTCAGGAGAATAAACTGGGTATACGGCCCTTTCCGCCGGTACCCGGCTTTCTCACTTTCAACTCTATTGCTCCTGCTGGAAATCCCTCTCATGGGGAAGAGGGGCAAGTCAATCATGGTATCTTCATCCCACCATGTCTCTCCCATCTCCCTACATACTACCCTCTAAGCTATTGCCGTGAGGGTTTTTCTTACTAAGCTCTTCACCGTTTGCTCTATTTACCTACCCCCTTGTCCATCGTTGTCAATACCCGACCTTTTAGAACTTATAGACCAGTTTCCCTCCCCATTCTTATTACTAGGAGATTTTAACGCCCGTCACCCATACTGGGGTGACATCACTCAAAATGCCAAAGGCAGTGTTTTAGAGTCTTTTATTATCTGACTTTCTTTGTGTCTTAAATACTGGCGATTTTACCTCTTATCATGTCCAGACGGACTCTTTTAGCTGTGTTGACCTGTCTATTTGTTCCCCTGATTGCTTCACGGAATTTCGACGGTCAATTCTTGACGATCTCCATGGGAGTGACCACTTCCCTATTGTTTTGTCGGCCCTCATGCAACCATGCCCCTTAAGTGGGACTTAGGTCATGCAAATTGAGAAGGTTTCCAAGAGGCTTCCTTCATAAATGCCGTGCTGACGGGATCCAGCGCTCCGTCCGGCCACAGCTTAGCTTCTCTTCCTTCCTTCAGATAGCCCGATTTCTTCCCTACCTCGTCGCTTTTCATACAACCTCTCCCACAACTTTCTCTGGTCAGCCTCTAATTTCAAAGGGTAGAATGCTGACCTTCTTCTCAAGCCAACCACCCCGGATCGGGGCTGAGGGGGGAGGGGACATTGTCCCCTAACCCCTGAGCTCCGGTTCGGGATGGAGTTTTTTTAACAACCTGCTTCATCCCCACCCATACCTTCCTCACATCCCTTTTCCTCTCCTCTTCACAACCTATATTTTTTACGCCGTGTCCAAGGTGGAGCCGCCATGCCGATGGACTGCCAGGCCACAAGGCGGGAGGGGTGGTCCCGAATGGCGGCGCCTGGCTCTGCCGGGCTTGTAAGCACCTCTCGCAGTGCGGGCTACTGCGAGGGGTGATGAGCTATTGCGTCCCGTGGCAAAAATAGGGTCACCATGCCCATAGATGAACAAAAAAAAAAAAACCCAAACCCCTTTAACTCCCCCTTGCTCATCGACGGAGCCGCCCATGGGCAGCTCCACCGAAAAAATGGAGGTCCCCCCCCCTGTGCTTGCACAGGGGACCCTCCATATTTCTCTAACCGGAGAGGAGGCTTACTCCTCTCCTTCGCCTACGGGTGCAAGGGACTCCCCCTCACCCCCTTCTCTGGAGGTGCTTTCGGGCACCTCCCTTTTCCCAGCAGCAGTCCCATCTTTTCTTTTCAAGGGGACTGCCAAGGAAGCCAGCACGCAGCCCTTAGCCAGCCGCTTCCCATCAAAGCGGCTCGGGAGGGCAAACCCCCTTAGGGGGGAGAGGGAAGCCAGGCCCCTTCGGTCGCTTCCCTCAAAAGACCTGCTGGCAAGAATTTTAAACCTTGCCGGGGTCAAGGCGTGTGCCTCCCCATACAAGACTGGCGACACTGCCAAGGGGACCTGCGATGTCCTGGGAGGGGATGGCCAATTGGAGGCCCCTCCTGTGATAGACATGGTCCTTGAGGAGACCCAGCCCCAGACGGTAGGGCCTTCCATGGGGGGGGAATTCGGGCTCGGCGCCAAGCACCGAACCCGAATCCGCCCCTATGCAAGGTCCTCCTCAAATGGCTGAGGGCTCCGAGGCAGTAGAAGGAGGGGAGGGATCTCCTCCGACAGGTGCCCCTACGACAACCAGGACCTTCTCCATTTCAGGGAGGGACCTGGCTGAGGCTGGTCCATCTGGCCTGGGGACTTCTGCCGGCGGAGGTGAAAAGCGGGTTCATTCCCCGCCCTCCTCTCCGAAAAAGAAAAAGACTAAAAAGACGAAAAAGACTCGGGGCTCCTCTCCATCCGCGGGGGCTGCGGGGACGGATGGGTCTGCTGCCACTCTGGCAAGCAACCAAGCCAAGATCGGCACATCCGCCCCCTCTGCCCCCCCGGTTGCGGAGCCCCTGACAAAGAAGACTACTACCAAGAGTGCACAGGGCGGAGCCTCGATGACATCGGGGCCCCTCATTCAGAGGTTACCTGGCGTTTTCGAGCCCGCTGGCTTCAAACGCTTCCTCGTTATTCGCTCCACTGATGGCACCATGTTGTCCAAGGGCAACATGATCCATCAGCGGAGAGGATTAGCTAGTGCAATTGGTAGAGAGCCGAAGGTAACCCGTTTCTCGGACGGGAGCCTTCTGGCGAATGCGGCGAATCCCGCCGAGGCAGCCAGGATTAGTGCTCTTCGGACACTTCATGGCACCCCGGTGAGTGTGACAACGCACTCTACCATGAACTTTGTGAAAGGAGTAGTTTATGCGAGGGAACTCGTTGACTACTCCATTGAAGACATCACCTTAGAGCTGGCCGACCATGGGGCGGTCAAGGTCGAACGTGTGATGAGAAAACAGGGAGGGGCCTCGAGACCCACCCCTACACTCTTCGTCACGTTCGACTGTGACAAGCTCCCTGAGTCGGTGCGTGCCGGTTGGTACCGCTACCGCGTGAAGGCATTCGTGCCACTGCCGCGGCGGTGCTATTACTGTCACCGCTTCGGCCATACGAATCGCTCATGTAGACGTGCAAAGTCGGGGTCACCCGAAGTCTGTGTAAATTGCTCCAAGGTCGCACACGATAAGTCCAAATCGTGTGTGGCCAAGTGTGTCAATTGCGGAGAGCCGCACCCTGCTTCTTCGAAGCAATGTGGTGCATATCTCCTTGAGAAAGAAATCCTGGCCGTTCAGACCCAGGATCGACTCTCATTCTTCGAGGCAAACGACTTGGTCCTGGCGCGCCCGGATCTGCCTGGGACGTCATATGCCTCAATAGTTAGGAAGGCACCCTCTGCTCCCGGCCCATCCAGGCCAACGAGCACGGTTGTTTCCGCGCCCATTCGGAGCCCTTCTGCGCGCTCTACCCAACCCGGGCGCTCCCCTGGTAAAGCTGGCGGCAAAAAGGGCTCATACCCTGCCCCGGCTAAAACCAGGGCTCCCCCCTCTTCTCCCAGCGTGACCGTTTCCCGTAAGGCGAAACGGCCACGCGCCTCCACCGAGTCGTTAGACTCACAGGAGGCAACACCCCTGAAGATGGTCGCTAGGCCATCTTCCGGGGTTCCTAAAGCTGTCCCCCGAAAGGAGGACAGCAACAAAGGAGCTTCGGCTCCTTCGCCCACGTCCCGAGGTGGAGCGAGTGGCTCGGAGACGGTGGTTCCTCGAAAAGAGGGCGCCCCGCCTCCAAAGCCGCAACGCCCGCCTAAGGTTTCGAGGCGGAGGGAGGAAAAGACTCGCATGGCGAGCCCAACCTCCCCCAATAAGTCCTCGAAGGCGACAGCGCCTTCAGCGCTTTGTCCGGCCAACAGCGCCCGGGGTTCTGCCCCCGGGAAGCGTACGGCCATTCCCGTGAGGGTCTTCAATTCGAGGAGGGCCCCCGCGTCTCCTCCGAGCTAGGCCTGGAGGGCATATTCCTTCAATGGAATTGCCGTGGACTCCGGGCCAACTGGGAGGAGCTGCGGAGGCTCGTCTCGTCCCGTTCCCCGTTAGCTATTTTTTTTGCAGGAGACCATGCTAGGCGCGTGCCCGCTGCCTGCCCTCCCGGGGTATAAGGGTCTTGCGACCCCACCACCGCGGGATGGCCGGGCTGGGGGATGCGCGGTTTACACCCGGCATGATGTCTCCGTTCTTCCTTTCTCTTTAGATACCTCCTTTCAGGCAGTGGCTGTGCAGCTGCACCTGGATAGGAGGTATACTATCATTTCTGCGTACATTCCACCGTCAGCTGACTTCGACGCGGGGGACTTCCGCCGCGTCGTTGCACGGTTACCGAGGCCCTATCTCTTGCTTGGAGATCTGAACGGCAGGCATCCTCTCTGGGGAGATTACTCCATAAATCCCAGGGGACAAGTCCTTGCCGATCTGATCGAAGAGCTTGAGATGGGTGTCCTAAACGTGGATGAGTTTACGCATCACTGTCCGAGAACCGCTTCATTTTCTTGCCTTGACCTATCTTTGTGCTCTTCTGATGCACAGCCTGATTTTGATTGGGGGGTGGTCGATGACCTCCATGGTAGTGATCACTTTCCCATTCAAATATCATTTTCAGGGCAACTGCCGCCTGAGAGACCACCTCGGTGGTGCTTGGCGCGGGCGCGGTGGCCTGCATTTCAGGAAATGACTGAATTCTCTATCTCAGTCGAGGAGTTTAGGTCGGTAGATGATGCCGTTGAGTTCTTCTCCGGCAACCTCATCGCCGTGGGCCTGACTACTATTCCTAGGACGTCTGGCCGTTTTGCACGCCGACCACTCCCATGGTGGTCGGCCGAGTGTGAGACGGCCCTCAAACAGAAGCGTTATGCCTACATGCGCTATAAGCGCCGCCCGAACGATTTCACTGTCGCTAAATTTCGTCGGGCTAGGGCTAGGTTCCGGTATATTTCGAAGCACGCCCGCCGCTCTTCTTGGCGGGCATACGTGTCTTCACTTAACGGGAAGACCCCTTTAGCTGAGGTGTGGAAGCGAGTCAAAAGGATTCGGGGCAAGTTCTCGCAGGACCCCCCTCCCGTTCTCCAGGAGAATGGGACCGCAATCTCGGACCCCGCGTCCGTGGCGTAATCCTTAGCGACCGCTTTTTCCGCATTCTCTAGCCGTGATGCTGCTCCGCCAGCATTCAATGCACGTCGTGATGTCGCGGAAGGCCGCCGGCTGGACTTTACCTCCAGAGGCGGAGAACCGTTCAACGACAAGTTTACTGTGAGTGAGTTGCGCTCCGCTCTCGCTTCGTGCGCGGACACCGCCCATGGTCCGGACGATGTCCCGTACGCCATGCTTCGACACCTGGGTGAGCGAGGCATGGCCTTTCTGTTAGATTTGTTCAACAGGATCTGGGTGGAAGGTCTTCTCCCAGACTCCTGGCGAATCGCTACTGTGCTCGCCTTTCGCAAGCCGGGGAGAGATCACTCTACTCCGACCGGTTTCCGCCCAATCTCTCTAACCTCTTGCGTGTGCAAGTTGATGGAGAAATTGGTAAATGTTAGATTAGCCTATTTCCTGGACAGCGGAGGCCATCTGTCTTCTGCACAGTGCGGCTTCCGTAAGTTCCACTCCACGTCGGATGCTCTGCTCCGACTGGAAAATGCCGTCTGCGAGGCTTTCCTTCGTAGACAGCACTACGCCACGGTGTTTTTTGATCTGGAGAAGGCCTATGATACCGCATGGCGATACGGTATCATGGAGACTCTCCACACGATGGGGGCGAGGGGACGCCTCCCAATGTTTATATCTGAATTTTTGCGAGATCGTCGATTCCGCGTACGGGTGGGGGGAGCCCTCTCTGCCCCAAAGGAGCAGGAAGAGGGTGTCCCGCAGGGAAGTGTCCTCAGTGTCACACTCTTTGCCCTGAGCATCAACGGCATCACCTCGGTGCTGCCGGAAGATGTTCTCGCTACGCTCTACGTGGACGACCTTTCGATCTCTTTTGGCGCGGCCCAGATGCCAACTCTGAAGCGCCGACTCCAACAGGCATTGAACCGCGTCTCTCGCTATGCCGAAGCGCACAGGTTTCGGTTTTCTTTGGCCAAGACTAAGGTGGTGCACTTCTGCCGCCACCCACGGCTTCACCCCGACCCAGATTTGTTTCTTAATGGGGTGCGCCTGGATGTAGTTGAGTCGCACCGTTTCCTTGGTCTTGTATTCGACCGACGCCTCACCTGGGAGGCTCACATTCGCAGCCTTAGGGTCTCTTGTACCCGCGCCATGGACATTCTCCGTTCCGTGACGTTCAGCGCTTGGGGCGCTGATAGGGCTACCGCCTTACTTTTTTATCGATCCTTTGTTCGCTCGAAGCTCGACTACGGATGCGAGTTTTATGCATCCGCAGCCGAGCGTTTATTGCGGAAGGTGGATTCGATCCACCACACCGGCCTTCGCCTTGCGACCGGTGCCTTCCGCACTTCCCCCATTGAGAGCCTGTTGGTCGATGCTGGGGAGATGCCACTCGCTCTGCGCCGCGTGCAGTGCATCACTCGCCTGTACGCGCGAGCCCGGCGCCTCCCTCAGTCGCCAACAGCTCTCACTGCATCCGCAGCTGATCTCGATGGTGCCTATGCCGCCGAGAGACGCCAGTCATACCCTAAGCCCTTTGGGTTTAGGGCCAGGAAACTCCTTCGAGAGGTAGATATAGCTCTCGGGCCGGTGGCGCCCCTGGTTCTGCCCAGGACGCCACCCTGGAGGGTACCACATTTGGCTATTTGTCGCCACGCCTCTGCTCCCAAAGCTTGTACTGCGCCGGGAGTATTGCGTTCGACCTTTTTGGAGCACACATCGTGTCACGCTGGTACCGTGCCAGTGTATACGGATGGCTCCAAGTCCCAAGAGGGGGTCGGCTTCCACGCCGTTTTCCCTCTGTTTGAAGTCAGCGGGGCTCTACCAGGCGCTGCGTCTGTCTTCACGGCCGAGCTGGTGGCAATACACCACTCGGTACGGGAGATTACGCGACGTGCCCGGTTCGGAGACCGGATTGTGATTTATAGCGACTCACAAAGCGCCCTGAGTGCTCTCGGGGCATTGGAATCTCCGCATCCCCTGGTTCGCGATATCCGTGACGCCACGGTTTTGGCGAGCCGGGCAGATGTCGAGATTATCTTCTGCTGGGTTCCTGGACATGTAGGAATTGCGGGGAATGAGCGCGCCGATGAGGGCGCCAAAGAGTCCGCGAGGACTCTGCGACCGGACCAGCGTTTCGCTCTTCCTCACACTGACTACATGGCAGGAATACGGGCAGCTCTTCGGACTGCTTGGCAAAGAAGATGGGAGACGGTCGAGGGGAACTTAACTTGCGTGCCATTGCGCCGCGACTGTTCCCATGGACCTATCCCCCAATGCCGCGGCGGCTTCAGGTTGCTTTCTGTCGTCTTTGAATCGGACACACTCGTGTGACGCATCGTTACTTGGTGGAGCGCTCGCATGTGCCCTATTGCAACGACTGCGTCGTCCCCCAGACTGTTCGGCATATTCTTGTCGAATGTCCCAGTCTGGGTGATCTTCGCGCACGATACCTGTCTCGGTACCGGGATGGGCGGGGTCGCTACCGCCTGTCCCTTGTACTCGGGACGAGTGCGTGCACCATGACTGGTGGACTTATTGACTTTTGGGGGGAGGCCGGCCTTCTCCCCTTTATTTAAGGTTCCTTTTTTTTGTTATTGTTTTGTTTTAGGTTGCACTCTCCTGCACCGGGGTGAGGGGGACCTCCCCCCGCTGCCGGAGATTGCTTCGATTGTTAAGTTTTTCCAATTTATATTGATTGTTATGTTTTCATATTTTAACTTGAAAGTAGCCTAATTCTAGGCTGTCGTGTTTTTCGGCGACTTATGCCCAAGTGGGTAGTTGCCAGATGGGCTCTATAAAAAAAAAAAAAAAAAAAAATCCTTCATAAATGCATCCTTGGGGACCTTCAATGGTGTGGACGCGGCAGTAGAATACTTTACATCGACTATCTACAATGCAGCAACATAGACCATTTCACGGGGGCGACCTCCCACGGGCCGCTCAACCGTGTCATGGTGGACCTCGACGTGTGCAACAGCTATCAAAAATTACAAGTTAGCCCATGCCTGATTCCGAAAGAACCCAACTTTGTGCAACAAGGTCGACCGAAACCGAGCTCGTGCGTTTCGCCAAAGAACCCTTCGTCAGGCTCGCCCAAATTCATGGCGCCGTTAAGTTTCATCAATTTCCTCTATGACACCTACTGCTAAGATCTGGAAAAGGATTAATAAGATCAGGGGTCGTTATGCTAATCATCATACCCCCACACTCAACTTAGACGGTTCTTTGGAGAATGACGGCCTGGCGGTCAGCAATGCTTTTGCTGACCATTTCCGCGCCGTCAGCAGTGTTAGCAGTTACGATAAGGCTTTTCAACCCTACAAATCAAAGGAAGAATCTCCTTCTCTCAACTTCACAAAAAAATCTAACCTTCCGTATAACGTTCTATTCAGCATCCATGAGCTGCAAAGTGCTTTGTCCCTTTGCAGATCCACTTTCCCTGGCCTTGATGAGATCCATTTCGATATGATTCGGCACCTACATCCACACTATACTCTCTTCTTACTTGATTTGTACAACCTTATTTGGGTGAAGGGTTTTTACCCGTCATCATGGCGCATTGGGATCATCCTTCCCTTTGTCAAACAGGGCAGGGACGGGTTGGATGCAGATCACTACCGCCCTATAGCTCTCACCAGCTGTTTGAGTAAGTTGCTGGAAAAAAATTATATTGGAGCGCCTAAACTGGTTCCTAGAAACCAATCACCTTCTCTCTCCATTTCAATGTGGCTTCCGCAAAGGTTATAGTACCCTTGACCTACTAGTGCATTTCGAGGGATCGGTCCGGAAAGCTTTCTTATTAAAGCACCGAGTCCTGGCCATATTTTTCGATATTGAGAAAGCCTACGACACAATTTGGAGATACGGCATCTTGAAGCAGCTATGCATCTGGGGGATGAGATTGGCCTTTTACCTTCAATTATTCAAAGTTTTTTAGCATCTCGATCCTTCAAGGTACGTGTTGGAGACGCATACTCTGACCGGCAACCCCAAGAGGTGGAAGTTCCTCAGGGCAGTGTTTTAAGTGTCTTATGTTTTATAATTGCCATCGATGATATTATTTCGTCTCTCCCAGAGGGTGTATCGGCAACTGTTTGTCGATGATTTAGCACTATACTGTTCCTCACCTCGGCTTCCATCAGCAGTGCGTTGGCTACAATTGGCGAACGATGCTGTATCTAAAAGAGCCCCACTTAAGGGATTCCGCTTTTTCACGAACAAAACCAAAGCAATGTATTTCCACCGAGGCAGAGGGGTTCTTGTTCCGCCATCTATCTCCCTACAAGGCGAAGATATAGAGTTTGTGTCCGAGTTTCGGTTCCGCGGCGTAACTCTCGATCCAAAGTTATCTTGGTTACCACACCTACGCCGACTTCGAACAGGCTGGCTGTCTGCGGGCTCTAGACATTTTGAAAGTCCTCTCACACACTTCGCGGGGCAGTGACCGACAAACATTGTGGATATTATACACAGTCCTCGTCCAATCTAATTTGTATTATGGCTGTCAATTTATTCATCGGCTTCCCCTTCAGCCCTTAAAATGCTGAACACCATTCGAAATCTCCGAATTCGCCTTTCTAGTGGAGCCTTCCGTACTTCTCCTGTCAACTGCCTTTACTGCGAGAGTGGGGTACTCGCTTTGCCCTAACATACACTTCAAATCTACATGCGATACCTCTGCCGAGTACAGCAAGCCCCTATATCAGAGGTCTACAGATGCCTGTATGCTGCTGAATCAACGGCGGCATATGATAAGTTGCCATCTTTCCCCCTCCCTTTGAACCTTCGCATAGGAGATCATCTCTCTAACCTGGGTGCTCCAAGGGTCCTTACCCTTCCATCCTTACTGACCCTTAGTTGGCGTGCTCCTCTCTCCACAGTATGTACCAACATGTGGAGCCTGAAAAAGTCCTCCATGGACCCTCGCATCATTAAGAGCCTGTTTTTAGAGCATTCGATCGCACACAAATAATGCTGCCCACTATACACGGATGGCTCTAAGTCGGACGGTGGCATGGGTGCCGCAGCCATTAACCCAGGAGAAGAATTCCTAACTCTATCTTTGCCACCAGCAGTATCCAATTTTACCGCTGAACTTTCAGCCATCCTTTTAACCTTTAGATTCATTCAAATTCTACCTTTTAGTGATTTTGTAATTTTTTCCGACTCAAAGGGTGTTTTACAGTCAATTAGATCTTTAAATGCGTCCCATCCCCTAGTCACAGAAATTTGCAACTAGCTGATCCAAAATGCATCCCGATATATAATTATTTTTTTGCTAGGTCCCTGGGCATGTGGGGGTCCTGGGCAACGAGAAGGCTAATCGGCTGGCCCGCTCAGCACAATCTGTGTCCCCTGAGAACTCGGCTCTGCCTTTTAGGGACTACTTTCCTTCAATAAGAAAATATATTTTAAACTGTGGCAGAATAAATGGGATGACTTTTCATCATCCAAACTATACACCCCGTAAGGGGCGCGGCGATTTGCCACTCTGGCCGCCGTGCTGACGGGATCCAGCGCTCCGTCCGGCCCCAGCTTAGCCTCTCTTCCTTCCTTCAAAACACTTGTTTCCTCTCTTTTCACACAACCTCTCCCACAACTTTCTCTGGTCAGCCTCTAATTTCACAGGGTAGATGCTGACCTTCCTTTCAGCCAACCGTCCCGCATCGGGGCTGAGGGGGTGGGGGACAATGTTCCCTAACCCCTGAGCTCCGGTCTGGGGTGGCTGGGTTTTAACTACCTGCTTCATCCCCACCCATACCTTCCTCACATCCCTTTTCCTCTCCTCTTCACAATCTATTAATTTTTACGCCGTGTCCAAGGTGGAGCCGCCATGCCGATGGACTGCCAGGCCACCAGGCGGGAGGGGTGGTCCCAAATGGCGGCGCCTGGCTCTGCCGGGCTTGTAAGCACCTCTCGCAGTGCGGGCTACTGCGAGAGGTGTGCGCGATTGCATCCCGTGTTTAAAAAAGGGTCACCATGCCCAATGATGATAAAAAAAACAAACCCAACCCTCAACTTCCCCTGTTCCATCGACGGAGCCGCCCTCGGGCAGCTCCAGCAAAAAAATGGAGGTTCCCCCCCCTGTGCTTGCACAGGGGACCCTCCATATTTCTCTAACCGGAGAGGAGGCTTACTCCTCTCCTTCGCCTATGGGTGCAGGGGACTCCCCCTCACCCCCTTCTCTGGAGGTGCTTTCGGGCACCTCCCTTTTCCCAGCGGCAGTCCCCTCTTTTCTTTCCAAGGGGACTGCCAAGAAAGCCAGCACGCAGCCCTTAGCCAGCCGCTCCCCATCAAAGTGGCTCGGTAGGGCAAACCCCCTTAGGGGGGAGAGGGAAGCCAGGCCCCTTCGGTCGCTTCCCTCAAAAGACCTGCTGGCAAGAATTTTAAACCTTGCTGGGGTCAAGGCCTGTGCCTCCCCACACAAGACTGGCGACACTGCCAAGGGGACCTGCGATGTCCTGGGAGGGGATGGCCAACTGGAGGCCCCTCCTGTAATAAACATGGTCCTTGAGGAGACCCAGCCTCAGACGGTAGGGCCTTCCATGGGGGGGAATTCGGGCTCGGCGCCAAGCACCGAACCCGAATCCGCCCCTATGCAAGGTCCTCCTCAAATGGCTGAGGGCTCCGAGGCAGTAAAAGGAGGGGAGGGATATCCTCCGACAGGTGCCCCCACGACAACCAGGACCTTCTCCATTTTGGAGAGGGACCTGGCTGAGGCCGGTCCATCTGGCCTAGGGGCTTCTGCCGGCGGAGGTGAAAAGCGGGTTCATTCCCCGCCCTCCTCTCCAAAAAAGAAAAAGACGAAAAAGACTCGGGGCTCCTCTCCATCCGCGGGGGCTGCGGGGACGCATGGGTCTGCTGCCACTTTGGTAGGCGACCAAGCCAAGATCGGCACATCCGGCCCCTCTACCCCCTCGTGTGCAGAGCCCCTGACCAAGACTAACACCAAAAGTGCACAGGGCAGAGCCTCGATGACATCGGGGACCCTCATTCAGAGGTTACCTGGCGTTTTCGAGCCCGCTGGCTTCAAACGCTTCCTCGTTATTCGCTCCACTGATGGCACCATGTTGTCCAAGGGCAACATGATCCATCAGAGGAGAGGATTAGCTAGTGCAATTGGTAGAGAGCCGAAGGTGACCCGTTTCTCGGACGGGAGCCTTCTGGCGAATGCGGCGAATCCCGCCGAGGCGGCCAAGATAAGTGCTCTTCGGACACTTCATGGCACCCCGGTGAGTGTGACGCCGCACTCTACCATGAACTTTGTGAAAGGAGTAGTTTATGCGAGGGAACTCGTTGACTACTCCATTGAGGACATCACCCTAGAGCTGGCCAACCAATTGGGCGGTCAAGGTCGAACGTGTGATGAGAAAACAGGAAGGGGCCTCGAGACCCACCACTACACTCTTCGTCACGTTCGACTGTGACAAGCTCCCTGAGTCGGTGCGTGCCGGTTGGTACCGCTACCGCGTGAAGGCATTCGTGCCACTGCCGCGGCGGTGCTATTACTGTCACCGCTTCGGCCATACGAATCGCTCATGTAGACGTGCAAAGTCGGGGTCACCCGAAGTCTGTGTAAATTGCTCCAAGGTCGCACACGATAAGTCCAAATCGTGTGTGGCCAAGTGTGTCAATTGCGGAGAGCCGCACCCTGCTTCTTCGAAGCAATGTGGTGCATATCTCCTGGAGAAAGAAATCCTGGCCGTTCAGGCCCAGGATAGACTCTCATTCCGCGAGGCTAAGGACTTGGTCCTGGCGCGCCCAGCTCTGCCTGGGACGTCATATGCCTCAGTAGTTCGAAAGGCACCCTCTGCTCCTGGCCCATCCAGGCCAACGAGCACGGTTGTTTCCGCGCCCATTCGGAGCCCTTCTGCGGGCTCTACCCAACCCGGGCGCTCCCCTGGTAAAGCTGGCGGCAAAAACGGTTCATACCCAGCCCCGGCTAAAACCAGGGCTCCCCTTTCTTCCCCCAGCGTGACCGTTTCCCGCAAGGCGAAACGGCCACGCGCCTCCACCGAGTCGTTAGACTCACAGGAGGCAACACCCCTGAAGATGGTCGCTAGGCAACATCAGGGGTTCCTAAAGCTGTCCCCCGAAAGGAGGACAGCAACAAAGGAGCTTCGGCTCCTTCGCCCACGCCCCGAGGTGGAGCGAGTGGCTCGGAGACGGTGGTTCCTCGAAAAGAGGCCCCCCCGCCTCCGAAGCCGCAGCGCCCGCCTAAGGTTTCGAGGCGGAGGGAGGAAAAGACTCGCATGGCGAGCCCAACCTCCCCCAATAAGTCCTCGAAGGCGACAGCGCCTCCAGCGCTTTGTCCGGCCAACAGCGCCCGGGGTTCTGCCCCCGGGAAGCGTACGGCCATTCCCGTGAGGGTCTTCAATTCGAGGAGGGCCCCCGCGTCTCCTCCGAGCTAGGCCTGGAGGGCATATTCCTTCAATGGAATTGCCGTGGACTCCGGGCCAACTGGGAGGAGCTGCGGAGGCTCGCCTCGTCCCGTTCCCCGTTAGCTATTTTTTTGCAGGAGACCATGCTAGGCGCGTGCCCCCTGCCTGCCCTCCCAGGGTATAAGGGTCTTGCGACCCCACCACCGCGGGATGGCCGGGCTGGGGGATGCGCGGTTTACACCCGGCATGATGTCTCCGTTCTTCCTTTCTCTTTAGATACCTCCTTTCAGGCAGTGGCTGTGCAGCTACACCTGGATAGGAGGTATACTATCATTTCTGCGTACATTCCACCGTCAGCTGACTTCGACGCGGGGGACTTCCGCCGCGTCGTGGCACGGTTGCCGAGGCCCTATCTCTTGCTTGGAGATCTGAACGGCAGGCATCCTCTCTGGGGAGATTACTCCATAAATCCCAGGGGACAAGTCCTTGCCGATCTGATCGAAGAGCTTGAGATGGGTGTCCTAAACGTGGATGAGTTTACGCATCACTGTCCGAGAACCGCTTCATTTTCTTGCCTTGACCTATCTTTGTGCTCTTCGGATGCACAGCCTGATTTTGATTGGGGGGTGGTCGATGACCTCCATGGTAGTGATCACTTTCCCATTCAAATATCATTTTCAGGGCAACTGCCGCCTGAGAGACCACCTCGGTGGTGCTTGGCGCGGGCGCCCTGGCCTGCATTTCAGGAAATGACTGAATTCTCTATCTCAGTCGAGGAGTTTAGGTCGGTAGATGAGGCCGTTGAGTTCTTCTCCGGCAACCTCATCGCCGTGGGCCTGACTACTATTCCTAGGACGTCTGGCCGTTTTGCACGCCGACCACTCCCATGGTGGTCGGCCGAGTGTGAGACGGCCCTCAAACAGAAGCGTTATGCCTACATGCGCTATAAGCGCCGCCCGAACGATTTCACTGTCGCTGAATTTCGTCGGGCTAGGGCTAGGTTCCGGTATATTTCGAAGCACGCCCGCCGCTCTTCTTGGCGGGCATACGTGTCTTCACTTAACGAGAAGACCCCTTTAGCTGAGGTGTGGAAGCGAGTCAAAAGGATTCGGGGCAAGTTCTTGCAGGACCCCCCTCCCGTTCTCCAGGAGAATGGGACCGCAATCTCGGACCCCGCGTCCGTGGCGGAATCCTTAGCGACCGCTTTCTCCGCATTCTCTAGCCGTGATGCTGCTCCGCCAGCATTCAATGCACGTCGTGATGTAGCGGAAGGCCGCCGGCTGGACTCTACCTCCAGAGGCGGAGAACCCTTCAACAAAAGGTTTACTGTGAGTGAGTTGCGTTCCGCTCTCGCTTCGTGCGCGGACACAGCCCATGGTCCGGACGATGTCCCGTACGCCATGCTTCGACACCTGGGTGAGCGAGGCATGGCCTTTCTGTTAGATATGTTCAACAGGATCTGGGTGGAAGGTCTTCTCCCAGACTCCTGGCGAATCGCTACTGTGCTCGCCTTTCGCAAGCCGGGGAGAGATCACTCTACTCCGACCGGTTTCCGCCCAATCTCTCTAACCTCTTGCGTGTGCAAGTTGATGGAGAAATTGGTAAATGTTAGATTAGCCTATTTCCTGGACAGCGGAGGCCATCTGTCTTCTGCACAGTGCGGCTTCCGTAAGTTTCACTCCACGTCGGATGCTCTGCTCCGACTGGAAAATGCCGTCTGCTAGGCTTTCCTTCGTAGACAGCACTACGCCACGGTGTTTTTTGATCTGGAGAAGGCCTGTGATACCGCATGGCGATACGGTATCATGGAGACTCTCCACACGATGGGAGCGAGGGGACGCCTCCCAATGTTTATATCTGAATTTTTGCGAGATCGTCGATTCCGCGTACGGGTGGGGGGAGCCCTCTCTGCCCCAAAGGAGCAGGAAGAGGGTGTCCCGCAGGGAAGTGTCCTCAGTGTCACACTCTTTGCCCTGAGCATCAACGGCATCACCTCGGTGCTGCCGGAAGATGTTCTCGCTACGCTCTACGTGGACGACCTTTCGATCTCTTTTGGCGCAGCCCAGATGCCAACTCTGGAGCGTCGACTCCAACAGGCATTGAACCGCGTCTCTCGCTATGCCGAAGCGCACAGGTTTCGGTTTTCTTTGGCCAAGACTAAGGTGGTGCACTTCTGCCGCCATCCACGGCTTCACCCCGACCCATATTTGTTTCTTAATGGGGTGCGCCTGGATGTGGTTGAGTCGCACCGTTTCCTTGGTCTTGTATTCGCCCGCCTTTCACCTGGGAGGCTCATATTCGCAGCCTTAGGGTCTCTTGTACCCGCGCCATGGACATTCTCCGTTCCGTGACGTTCAGCGCTTGGGGCACTGATAGGGCTACCGCCTTACTTTTTTATCGATCCTTTGTTCGCTCGAAGCTCGACTACGGATGCGAGTTTTATTGCGGAAGGTGGATTCAATCCACCACACCGGCCTTCGCCTTGCGACCGGTGCCTTCCGCACTTCCCCCATTGAGAGCCTGTTGGTCGATGCTGGGGAGATGCCACTCGCTCTGCGCCGCGTGCAGTGCATCACTCGCCTGTACGCGCGAGCCCGGCGCCTCCCTCAGTCGCCAACAGCTCTCACTGCATCCGCAGCTGATCTCGATGGTGACTATGCCGCCGAGAGACGCCAGTCATACCCTAAGCCCTTTGGGTTTAGGGCCAGGAAACTCCTTCGAGAGGTAGATATAGCTCTCGGGCCGGTGGCGCCCCTGGTTCTGCCCAGGACGCCACCCTGGAGGGTACCACATTTGGCTATTTGTCGCCACGCCTCTGCTCTCAAAGCTTGTACTGCGCCGGGAGTATTGCGTTCGACCTTTTTGGAGCACACATCGTGTCACGCTGGTACCGTGCCAGTGTATACGGATGGCTCCAAGTCCCAAGAGGGGGTCGGCTTCCACGCCGTATCTCCTCTGTTTGAAGTTAACGGGGCTCTACCAGGCGCTCCGTCTGTCTTCACGGCCGAGCTGGTG